>PVKA01044532.1:0-16117 GCA_004027165.1 Ctenomys sociabilis | reverse complement strand
CTATCTATCTATCTATCTATCTATCTATCTATCTATCTATCTATCTATCTATCTATCTATCTATCTATCTATCTATCTATCCATCCATCCATCCAATTAACAAACTCTAGCAGAAACTATCAACTAGACAACAGTATCTGCTCATTTATTAAAAGATCCTTGGGTCTTCTTTTCTTTTACCTTGATCCTCTCCAATGAAATTGTTTCATAAATTTATAACACATTTATCTTCCTTTGGCATGGTCTGTATTCCTTATTGGAGTATGCCAATCTTTTCAGTGATTGTCTCGGTTGTTCTCTCATTGCTGGGGCAAGTACATGACACTCAAATGAAGGAAGGAAAGGTTTGTTTATCTCACAGTAACTGGAGGTTTCCGTCCATATGCAACTGGCTCCAAGGCAGAGCAGCACATGGCAGAGGGCAGCAGTTCATGGCTGCAAAACAGTAAGAGCAAAAGGGAGGGCAAAAGTACCAACAGCTACAGAGAACAAGCTGTCTCCCTTAAATTGCATTTGGGCTATCAGCCCAGGCTGAGTCTAGTGCTCACACCCATAATCCCAGCATTGGACCATGAGTTAATCACAAACTCTAGAAGTCTGTCGCATGACTGCATGAGGCTTTGAGGGGACAACTAGACACAAGCCATAAGTGATTAGTTAAAAAATCTTTATGATTTATAGTTTTATGGGCTCTACTGAATTCATAATGCTTTACATCCACAGTTTCAGAATGCTGAGTCATTTTGCTATCCTAAACAGCCTGTGCTTTGCTTGTGGACTCTACCCCTGCCTGTCTCCTGTGCTCCTGATGATCTTGTTGTCTCTAGGTTTGTGTTTTTCAGAATGTCTTACTATTGGAATCATACAGCACATTCATATTTCACACTGGTTTCCTCTACATGGGAATATGAGAAATTTCTTCCATGTCTGTTCAAGGCATCATGCTTCTTTATGAGTCAGTGAATAGTATTCCATGTCACAGATACACTGCGCTTTATCCACTTAGCTACTAAAGGGCATCTTGGTTTTGTCAAGTATTTGATAAAGTTGTAATAAATTTCATGTATAGGGTTTTGTATGAACTTTAGGAGGTATGTAGGAATACAACTACTAAATTCATGACATGACATGTTTATTTTAGAACACAAACTGTCCTTAAATGGTGCCCTATATTTCAGCCCTACCAGCACAGGTAAGAGTTCTTGGTGTTTGACAATTGTGCCAGCATTTTGTATTACTCCCTCTTGCCCTTCCTTCTTCCTTTTCTTTCCTTTCCTTTTTATTCCTTTCCTTTCCTTTCCTTTCCTTTCCTTTCCTTTCCTTTCCTTTCCTTTCCTTTCCTTTCCTTTCCTTTCCTTTCCTTTCCTTTCCTTTCCTTTCCTTCCTTCTTCCATTCCTTCTTCTATCCCTCCATTGCTATCTTTCTTCCTTTGCCATGCTAATAGGTTGTCATTTGCTACTGAGCATTTTAAAATGTGGTTATTTTTCATCTGTATATTTTCTTTAGGTTTCTTCAGAGCACTCTCATCAGCTAATTGATTTTCATTATGGTGTTTTTCTATTTTTTATATATTCTGGATACAAGTTATTAATCATGTACACACTTAAAAATATTTTCCCAGGGCTTCAGAGATAGCTCAGTGGTCTAAGTTCCTTCCTGGCAAGCTCAAGGATCTGGACTTGGTGGCTACTGAAACCGGGTGTAGTGGCACATGCCTATAATCCCTGCACTGTGGAGACTGAGACAGGAGGGTCACAGCTGCATAGCAAGACCCTGTACCAAATACATAAATTAAACAATAATTTCCTCTAGTCTGTTGCTTGTGTCTTTACTTTATTAAGAGTTTTTCCACAAATCAGAAGTCTTAAATTTTAATAAAGCGTAATTTATCAAATGTTATCGAAATGCACTTTTCGTTTTATATGTGAAACCTCATCAAGAAGCCTGGATTAACTCCATTAAGAATCTTTCACTTTTGTGTCTTTTAGCAATTTTATAGCACTGCATTTTGTATTTAGACCAGTGGTCCATTTTGTTAGTATTAGTAACAGACAGATATTGACTTTTCCAGCACAGCCTCTTGAAGATGTTATCTTTCTCTATTCAGTTATTTTGCTTCTTCAAGAGGAGCAAATAACTTGACTTCCTTTGCAAGTCAAGAGGGGAGTTGACTATACTTGTGTGGGACTATTTTGGTGCTTTATATTCTATTCATCTACTTATCTGTTCTCTAACCAATACCATATTGCTGTAATTTTTGTACCTTTATTATAAATATTGAAGTCCATTAATGTTAGTTGTCAATGGTATTCTTCATTATTATTGCTATGGATGTTCTGATCCTTTCCTTTTGTATATCAATTTGAGATTTTCTTTTTGTCTACAAATGCAAAGTAGCTCTGCAGGATAGTCAAATCTCTTTTTCACCCCTCCTCAAAATTTCTAAACATTTTTATATCTCATCTTTCTTCATTAGGGTTTTGACTGACATTGCTTCACATTTATAGATCAGTTTTTGAAGATTTGGCAATATATAAATATTGACTTATCTAATGCATGAAAACAATGACTTTGCATTTCTTTAGGTCTTTGATTTTTTTATCGTTGTTCTTTTATACAAATAAATCGTATAGTTTTAGATTTACATGACAATATTTTTCTTCTTTGGTGTCTTTATAAATATTATAGTTTAAGCTTAAAATTCCAATTTTTTCAACATATAAGAGAGCAATTGACTTTCATTTATTAATCTTTCCTGAACCATTTCTACTATCACCTCATATTTAAAATTTTAAATAAATTGAATCAGAAGGCTGTCAAGCATATCCTCCCTATCACTGTAAATTAATTGAACATAAGCGCTATGGATTATATCTTCACCCTAAGTCCATTATCGACATAAAATCTATTATTGAATAAGCACAAAAGAACAGCTTTATAAATCTGTTTGAGTTATTTGAATTTTTGCTCTAGAAATGATTCACTCAATTTCAGCACCCAATGTAAAGCAGAGGTACAAAATAGATCTCCGGCACTGCTTGCAGGATCAAGTGATAAATGTATGTGGTGTTAAGTTTGTGCTTCAACTTGACTTGATTAAGGGAAGTCCAGACAGCTGATAAAATATTATTTCTGAGTGTATCTGTGAGGGCGTTTCTGGAAAAGATCAGAGCTTGAATCAATAGACTAAGTAAGGAGGGTGGTCTGCACTGGCGAGGGCTGCTGTCCTGTAGTCCACCGAGAGTCAGAATAGAACAAAAAAGCAGGGGAGGGCAATGTTCTCTTTTGCTTAGAGTCAGGGAACTCATTGTCTCCTGCCATTGGACACTGGGACCCCACTGAGGTGTTTGCATTTCGACCAGACACCGCTCAGCAGGCTTCCGTAGTAGTTCTCAAAGCCTCATAGACTACATGACACCATTGTTTCCTGTTCCTCCAGTTGCACACAGTGTGTTTATGGAACCTATTGGCCTCCATATCTCTGAGAATTAGAATAAATTATTAGAATAAATGTCCTCTATACAGCCTATTGATATTGCATTTCTGGGAAACATTTACTTTTGATTAATGCAATATATAAAAGTGCTTTGAGCCTTGTAAAGGTTCATATAAAATTATTTAGTGTAGTATGAGTTGTGTAATAGTAGTAGTGACTCTCATATAAATTAAATGCAATCATAAGACCATAAGAGTAACACTGATATTTTGATGATTCAGAAGACATTGTGTTCTTCTTTGTCATTACCTCTGTAAGTAATTTCATTGCTGCACATAGGTAGGCAGTAAACCCTAAAATAATGAAATAGTTCTGATCTGACATTTAATGAATATTCATGTCACATGATGATAGTTATGTTGACCAGTGCTTACTGGGAAATCTAGAACACTTCAACTCTTTATTCTTGAAACAATAAACTATAGTTGAGCAAACCTTCAATTTGCACATAACAGATTTCCTAGGCAGCTTTAGAAAAGAGTTACAAAGATTTCTGATTTCTTTTTCACAGTTAACAATGAGCATATGTTAACGGGAAAAGTAAACTTCATGCGTCATTCTGAGCTGAATGTATTCTGTGATATTTTTATTTAAATCTATGTTTGAGAAGAATGTCTGCCCTTAAATACTTGGAGGACCATCTGTAGATATCCTCTCGTTCAGTGAATTTATTATTGTGTCTAATCACAAGTACTAAAATTTTGGGTCAGGGAGATAGCTCAGTGGTGCAAGTGCTTGTCTGGCAACAGCAAGGTCCCAAGTTCGATTCTTGGTATGAAAAAGAAAAGGTTTTAAAGGAAACTTTTATGCCTTAGCTATCTGTTATTGAATGCTTACTATACTGTCCTGCACTCATTGCTGATATCTGTTTATCCTATTAGAGGAGGAAACGAGGGCTTATCATAATGACATATTTCATTCAAGACCTACATTATATCTTCAGAAGATTTACAAATTTGTGTTTATTTTTAATGATAAAGTTGGTGGGTTGTTAATATATGATATTAGAGAAATGGCTCTATTATTATTTTTAACAGGGTTTTAAATGTTGCCTCAATATAGTAAATATTTTTCTCTTAAGAGTAAAAAGATCAAATTATGGAACTCAAATTTTCTTATAAATTTGTTTTTAAGTTAATAAAATAATTAAAACACTTCACTTTATTTTTGCTTTCTTCTTTCAGTATTTTTTTTAATCTTCGGTAAATGCTTCCATGCATTTCTTTTTGTGTCTTTCACACTGAGTTTTGAATGCCATCTCTAATTGATAGTTCAAAACTAAAAGTGCCAGAGGGACTTTGAAGCCAAACTCCGGTTTCTAAACTTCTACTCATTGATTCCACTTTGAAGAAACAAAATAAATCACTCATGTAATACCTGGAATGCTTCGAGGTCTTGCTTCATGGTTCTCTTTCATAAATATTGTTTTGTTTGGCTTTCAAGTTAATTTATATCCACTTTATTTTTTAGAACACATGTGCACAGGGTATTCCAAACACAGTGTTTGGGAAGAAGAGGCAGTGCAGGCATGAGGAGCTCTGCAAGCTTGTCTGAGCTCTTCTCTCATCTCTTTGTTTCACCAAACAAGTATGTGACTCCTGTTATTCCTCTGTCGTGTAGTGTGTTGGATTAGAAATTCATGGTCACCCTGGGTTAGACCAATGAAGCACCAAAATCCCTACTCTGGTCTGCATTGGGCAGATAATTAAGGTTTGGGTGACAATTTTTCGAAATAATGATTCTAATTTACTCAGAACCTTCATACGTGAAAAATTTGTGACACGTGGTACTATTCTGTACTTCATATCTATTTCAATAAAGTAAGTATTTAGGCCAGGCATGGTGGCACATGCCTGTAATCTCAGCACTTGGGAGGTTAAGGCAGGAGGATTGCTGTGAGTTTGAGACCAGCTTGAGCTACACAGTGAGCTTAAAGCCAGCCTGAACTGCATAGTGAGACCCTGTCTCAAAAAGACAAAAAAAAAAAAATAATAATAATAAAGTAAGTATTTAATGGTATTTTTCCATAATCCATTCAATAAATGTGTTTCGAATGCAATAAGATCAGCCAGTTTTTAAGTTTCCTTAAAAATTTAAATCAGTTTAGGAGTTTCCTCCACTCAAAATTCTATTTTCCTCTCAAGAAAAAGCAAATCTCCTCCATGGCCTGCAGAGACTGCTCTGCCTGATCCCTGAAGATCTTTCGTGCACTCTGTTGCCTTGCTTGCTCATGTCACTACTTCCACGTTCACTGTGCTACAGTGTTTTTTTTTTTTTTCCCCTTTTCATCTATCTGGTTTCTAAAATTCAACCCTTATAACAACGTCTTGAAACAGCTTAATCTCTTCTTTCTTTTGTTGTGTTAAATCTCAATGAAGGTGCAGTCTTGTTTTTGCTTTTGTGTTCAAAGGTCACATTTTTTTAATAATAAAATTTCCCCAAATTGGATTCTCTCTTATTTACTTTCCAGTTGGTCCACATTTTTTGTCCTTTAAGCTCCCTTTTCAATATTTATAAAGCTGTTACTCCAATGATGAGGTCACCTCTTCACAGTCCCTGTTTATGTCCTCAGCCTTGTCTTTCCGATTTCCTTCCCCATTAAATGGGTTAGGTACCATTAAATAGAAAGTGGCTTTCAAAGTTTCAGAGAATGAAAAATTAAACTTGAGGTGCCAATTGTAAAGCTGTGTGGAAAAAGTGACTTAAATGATTCTGAAATGATCTCTATATGCAAGTTACTGCATTTGATATTTTAATCATACATTGTATATAGGGTAAGCAAAGGTGCCAGCCTGCAGATAAATAAGGCAGAAGGCTTTGCATGCACCAGGATCAAAGGACTCCAGACCTCCCTCAGCCCCAAAGTATCTCTCAGTCTCTTCTACCTGATTCCTTGAATATGTTTGCCTTATTAGCACGTAAGTAAGCTTCTGCTAAAAACTTCAAGAACTGCAGATGGGACAGCTACTGTAGGACCATCATTCTCAGTCATTAACCATTTAGTGGGAAGCGAATGGCATGGCACTGCCAGGAAGAAGGGAGGAGAGTGGTGGCTGCAGCTCACACAGGTGAAGAGGTGGGGAAGGCGTGAGCATGAATAAGGAGACAGGCCCCTCGTGGGGGGCATGGAGAAAGAAAGGCCACAGCAGACAGCGAGAGGAGAGAGAGCCGCTGCGCAAACGCCTGAGCAGCGTTGTACCGAAAGTGAACTCTCTTCTATCCCTCCTTTTCTGTGATTCATCAAGACAGTCACGTTGTCGGTGTCCTCCCTGGCCTCCGTGTCTCCCCAGTCCTCTGTGGGGCTCCTGGGGAAGGTCAGCCACAAAGTCACTTTCGTCAGCAGTAGCGGTACGGAAGCATCATTGGCAGTGATAGGCTTGACTTTGACCATGGCGCATCTGAATGGTGAGGCTGTTGGTGAGGCATTTTCCAAAAGCTCCCCTTTCACCCAGATACCCTCTTTCCACAGGAAACTCTCACCCAAACCCAAAACCTGTTCTAAGTGTATTAGCTGGATCTTGTCATTTTAAGTCTAAATACCATGAAAAACATTAATTTTCAGGTATTAGACTTTAGCACCAAATAGATAGTTAAACTTTCTTTTCACAAGTCAGAAAAACACACTCCTAGTGGCCACTCCCAATCATATCTTCAAATATTTAATATTCTTCAAATCATCGTCCAACAATTCAATTTCCTTCTAGGATATTTGGTTTCTTTTTCGTAAAAAGAACAGGAAATTATTTTACTTTTTTTTTCAAAATATGGCACACTGGAGTTTATTTACTTCAGTAAATTTGGATTGATGGATGTGTATAAAAGTAATATTAACACCTGCCCAGCTTTACTATAAATCTTTTGTTTATTAAGGAGTGACAATTTTGCTGACCAGCATTTCTCACCACACTCTGTATCTGGAGTTATCATACATATCTGTTTTTGTTATATTTTCTAAAATGGGCTTGTTACATAGCCCTTAATTTTATTTAGCAGCTAATATTAATCTGGAAAATACGGATTAAGAATTTAAGGAAGAGCTAATTGCTAAATGTAACATGAGAAAGCTGCATCAACCTGTGCTTGGCTAACCTGTATATGTCTAAAGTAATAGATTGAGATTTGTATTATTTTTTGTAACTAACTTTGAACTGAAATATTCTTATACATGCATATGCCTAAAGTCTGCCGTAATAGCTACTTGGTCAAACTAGCCTTCCCTATGAGATGAGTCATTTGTTTGCTTCACTTCTTCTTGAAACCTGTGAGGGGTTTCCAAGCTGTCCCTCTTATAGCAGATGGAATACTTACAGGAGTCCATCCCCATAGCAACCACAGCTGCACCGGGCAACCAGTGCACTACTGATTTCCAAATAGCTTGTGAGGGCATTGGAGTCTGCAGTAACTTCCTTCCACTGCCTGAGTTCCCTGCTGATGCTGTTTGGATAATGTCTAGTTTGTGCTGTATCTTAGAGAAGTCTGCCACTCTGCATGTAACTCAAGAGAATACTCAACCTAAAAATAGAATTATGTTTGGAAAAGAAGTCCCTGGTTTCTAAGTGTTATTTGTCTTTAAGTCATACATTCTAAGTCCTGGTTTAGGTCATATAAGTTCATCTCTATAGACAAATCTACACCGTAAATCTCTGAGAGGTGAGAAAGAGTCAAGGCTCACTTGATTAGACCTACAAACACTGGCCATAACAGAGTGTTTGTGAAGATTTAGCAGCTATCATATCAAAATTTGCTTGAATTAATTTCAATATTGAGTACACATATGTGCTCAGGAGCAGTTGTGGGAGATTCATTTTTGTGTTGGCCAGCCCCAGGCCATGCACTTTGCAATGCTGACTGAATGATTGCTTTGGGAATCCTTCAGTGGTCTCAGTAGCTGCAAAGAAATTAATAGAAAGTCATAGCTACAACACAATAGATTAAAGTCATAGTTTCAATTGTACATTACAAATTGGTGTGGTGATTTAGAATGTCATATTTATTGAGGTTTATAGCATGTTCTTGTTTTGGATGAGATGACAAGGCTCATGTGAATTTTATAGTTTGGTAGTATACTGGTGAGAATAATTTCAACAAATTATAGCTTTTGATCTACCTTGGCATAAAAGGTACGTTGGGTGTACATGAGGAATCTTGATTCAACAGCATGGCATAGTTTCATTTTTGATAGCACCTATGATTGCCTCTAGACTTACACATTCTTCTCTGAGTTCTTCTTCTAAGCCTCTTGAGCTAGTTTGGTTTGATAGGTTGAAAGAACAGTAGGCATAAGAGCAAGCAATACATTTGGCATTGCAATTCATATATCATAACCAATAACATTCAATGGAAAGTTGGCAGGTGCAAGAGGTCCAAAGCCCGGTGGAAGCATATAAAACCTTTCATTTCTGCTACTATAGAGTTGAGGGTTTGCCCATCTAAAACAGAAAATTAAACGTTTAGAGATTTTCAAGAATATTTCCTTTCAGAAAGCAAATTCCCGTGCCTTATGTTCAGCCTACATCTTGGCTACAACAGTGGACAGTAGTGAAAACGACTCTATCAGTCAGGCAGCCTGTGTGTAATGCCAAGTATTCCCTTGTTTTCTTCTAGAACTCACATGTCCAGGCAGCTGATAGGATTGTAATTTCTCCCTCATTTCTGGTGCCACATGAACACAGCTTTCATGTCAGGTACATAGTGAAATATGACTTCACTGGGAATTTCATATTTATAGAGTAGAAATGCATGGGAACTTGAAATCAGAAAGGGTATAAATAAGAAATGGGCTGGTCTTAGACTCATGTTTGGAGTTCTTAGAAGGGCACACAGAGATTTTCTTGGTAACAGGCTCTTCTTGTTGGCCTAGGCGGTGAATGTCTAGGCTAATGTCAGGGGAGTTCACTTTCACAGGGAAGTGTTTCCTCCCCACAACTCAATGTCTGCTCCTGGTGTGCACTTTCCTTATGCTGTTAACCAAAGCAGACTGTCATCACTTACAGCTAGCAGGCGGGGATCACTCTAGGGTGGCTTGTTCCAGAGTGAAGGCAGAGTCACCACTGGCACTGATTCTGGGTCTTTTTCTTGTTGCTGCTGATGTGCAGCACTGTAACTTTTGCCTGCCTTCACCAGGCTTTCTACAACTACACTGACTATTACTTATACTTGCTTGACCCTCCAACCTTCTGCCCCTGCCTTTCTCGTTTTCCTTCAAAGCTTGACAATGTGCAATTTGCTGAGTTTCTGAAGGCCGTTGGCCTGCTTGTTCTCAGTAGTGGTGGCCTCTTGTCTCTCCCTGATTCATCTCATTTCCTGCCCTGTAAGTCTTTGGAACTATATCAAGTCACCTTTCCCCCTAAGCTATACCCTGAGTCCTGTTAGCTGTACACTGTCTTGTTTCTACCTTGAACCTAGAATATTTACACTGAGTAATGAAAACAACAATGAATCTGAAAACTTTCGGTAGCTTTGAATTGCCAAGAATTGGCGTTTAATTATCATGTACTTGTGGTATCATTAGAGCTTGTTTCCCTTCATAAAGGTTTCACAAGATGGTGACTAAATTCATTATTTGGAATCTCTTTCATTGTCAGCAACACATTAGTCACTTTGGAAATTCAGGTGAATCACAAGAGGAGAAACTAGTAGTTGAGGAAGTCCAACTTTGTGAGTCACTGAGCTTAAATGGATAGGACTTGTTTTTCTTTTCCTGACTAATCTGGTTAAATTATGATAGAAGTTAATGAATCTCTTATCAGTTTAAGAGAATATAATTTTTAGGATTTGAGACTTTGTGAAAACACAAGATTTAGGACTGTGTAGCCCTACATACGCATCTAGTTTTCTATATATAATTATTTGCACAATTCATTTAGGAGCTTATTATTCCATTTTTATTGATTCTTACTTAAAATTTCTTTTTTTTTGTTAATTTTATTGAGAAAAATTGCAATGAGACAGCTTCAAAACAGGTTGGTAGGAGAGTTATAATAATTAATACATTGCATATTTTTGTCTTTGCAGTTGTCATAGCACAGCATGCAGACGTAATATCCTGTCCAAACACTGTTAGCACAAGTCTTTCTTCTTATTGAATTAAGAGAAAGTAGCTGTATAGCTATCCTATTTTGTATATACAGATACAAAATGGTTCTTCATTTATATAACTATTTTTTTTTTTTTTTAGTTTTGTCAGAGATGGGTATTCCATTGCCATCCAAATACTGTAGGTGCATGAATTCAAGAAAATATTCCAATATAGTCCAGTAGTCCATAATAGTAGTGGGTAATCCACAGGACTGGCAATGTCTAATCTGATGACATTGCGCCTTCCATAGCTCAGCATATTAACATGGGTTTACTTTTTATACTTTGTTTCTATACTTTTCTGCTGGATGGTCAAGACCGAGATAAATCAAGACCTATGTAACAAGAAATGTAACTTTTGTATCTGACAAGGTCAGTCAAGTCCCTTTGGGACTTATCCTGAAACCCTATACCACTTTGGAGATTGTTTGTCATTGTAAGCCGTGTAGATGAGTCATGGCCATTGCTTGGCCAATTAGCTCTCTGAGAGAATGTTTTCTTTCCATGTGACTCTTTAGGCACACACTACATCATCAATCTCATTCTGATCATAATCTTGATCAGAAAATTTGGGACTTAACTGAGTTACATGATGCTACAGTACAGTTTCTCCTATGTCCTGAGTCCTCACTGACCTTGAAAGACAGGGGCCCAAATGTTGGCTGTCCTTGCAGTCCTTCTTTTTCTCTAATTTTTGGTCTGTAAACTTAGGTTAACCCTCCAGAAGAGAAGCTTATTATTGTCCTACAATATATGCAATGGGTTTAACCTATCTGTCTGAATATCAAACATCTTAGGCATAAGATGAAGCATGAATTTTCCATCAAGTATTGACATGTTAAAGTTTAAGTCTCTACAAAATATGGAAAAAGAATTAAAAAATAAAAAATGAAAAAATATGAATAGTTACACATTTTTATACAGTAATTTAGAAATCTAACCATATTCAACATTGTGGCAGGATAGTCCTATGACTTTTTTTTTCTTGTCTTTTTTTTCATTTATTACCCTTAAAAACAAAACAAAACAAAAACATTTACTTGAGATATAGTCTGGCTATACTTGGAATGTCATGACAAGCAGTACGTATTTAGAAGACCAGAATGACAGGCATTCCAAACATGACCCCACTATTACACTTTGCTATCTTCTGTGCAGTTGCTTAGTTCACAGTTATGAGCACATATAGTTAGTCAGGGTGAGAATCCCACCAAGTAACTGCTAGTTTCCACAACCTGCTGAAGAGTCTCAGGATCATTGCATCACCCATCTTGTACGTATAAATGTATGGTTTTGCCCCTATCATGTTTCCCAGGTTTTCTCCTTGTCCTTTCCTCATTGTCCAATCCTCAAGTTCTCACTTTCCTTTTAATTGTGTTATACATTTCTATTTGTATTTCTTCTTTTGAGTTCTTACACCAATGAGACTATATGACATCTACACATGTGGGTCTGGTTTACTTCACTTATGAGTATATCTTCAAGTGGCATCCACTTTCTTACTTAAAATTTCAAACTGGAAACTTTATCCAATTAGGAGAGTAATCGCTGAGAATTATCTTCAGTGTACATATAAAGCAAGTAAAATCAATTATTCTACCTAAAGTATTAAAAATAAAAAATTTGTATTCTACTGGCATATTTGTGCCTTTCTTTTTATCCTATTTTTGTGCATTTCTTTTTGTGGATGAATCTCTGAGGAGTGCGATTTGAACATAACCCTATGAGAAAACAGCAATCACATAACCTATCAGCCTAGCCGCATTGTGCATGAGGAAAGTGCTGTTCCAATTGTAGGATGTACTACTTGCTTGGGAGCTACAGAGATTTTGTGTCTCTCATACTCTAACATTTTAGAATGAAATGCCATAGTTCTTATCCCCCAGGGAGGTCTGAAGTGTAAGCTCCAAATCTCATCCTGAATACCAGAGCCAATGACATCTTTCCATAATCAGCTCCCTTCTTACTGACAGAATGAGGACACATGCTCTCAGGGCAGAAGTCCATGCTAGGTTGTGAAGTCTAACCACAGCCCCAGCCCTTGGGGTTTGGTTCCACCCCTGTATCCATTCCAGACCAAAAATGCACCACAAGAATCTATTAATTATGATACTTAAGCAGGAATAAAGAATGAATATTTCTGTTCGTGTAGCAATGTAGTGCCAGAAATACAAAGTGAGCAAGAGATCTCTGATCATCTGAAATTTAGAATCTAGAACATAATAAGAGTGTTAATTAAGTAAGGACATGTGTATGTTTACCATTAGGAAACAAGTTTAATATTCTAGTACATGAGACAGAGTGCTCAAAGATGTTGGAGAAGGAAATGCATTCCCAAGAAAGTGATAGTGACTAGGATTGGAACGATATCTTAACTAGTAAGTAAAAAAGGTAGATCAAAAGTAACCCAAGCAGGGCCAGGGAGATAGCCCAGGGGCCTAAGCACCTGTTAGGCAGGCACAGGGACTGTGGTTGGATTACAGGCACCAGATGCCACTCCTACCCCCAGGGAAGGCTGAGCCGGCCACAGAAGCACATGCCTATAATCCCAGTGCTGGGGAGGCTGAAACCAGGAGGATCACTATGAGTCTGAGCTGTATAGTGCGTTCCTGTAACAATCAAATACACATATATATATAAAAAGTAACCCAAGAACCCACAGGAGTAAATTATAAGAGTCTGAGGTAAGAGACATCCTAATTGATAAAATAGATATGAAGTTCAGAATCACTACAATAAGGAAAATGAGCAGGATAAAATATAAGATATGAATGATAGATGTATTATTAAGGAAAACAAAAATCCATTCTATACAAATAGCCACAGTGTACCTGGGGAGATGAGCATGAAAGATGTCACCACCAAATGTTCTGAAGCATGGAGTCTTCCAAGTTTCATGGGTACACTAAAGGCGAGGACCCAGCTAGCTTTTGTACATACATGCACATAGCAACATTATTTGCAAGTGTGAAAGGTAAAACCAATCTAAATATCCATTAAAAGATGAAGGGATAAAAATATATAGCACACATAGAGTGAGGTGTTGCTCAGCTTTCAAAGGAGATGGAATTTTGATGCATCAGGACATGAGCAAAATTTGAAGCTATTATGTCAAGTGAAATAAACCAGAGAACCAGACATTCCTTCTTATAGGAAGTACCTAGTGTCATTAAATTAATGTAAAGAGGAAGCAGGCTGTGAGTTTTCAGGGCTTTAGGATGTTATTGTTCAGTGAGTATGGGATTTGAGTTTGAGAGACTGAAAACATTTAGGAGATAGCTGGTGGTAATAATACTATAACAGTGTAAACGAACTCAATGGCACAGAATTTACCATTAAGAATGGTTAGCATAATAAATTTTATGCCATACATATTTTACTGTAATTTTTAACTTAGAAAAATAGCTTGTGCTGAAACCACTTTATTCATTTATTTATTTTGGTGGAACTGGGGATTGAACTCATGCCCCTGCATTTGCCAGGGAAATGCTTATTCCACGGAGACATCTCCCTGGCCCCTTCATACTGAACTTTTTTTATATATTTATTTGCCATTTTTATTTCTTCATCTGAGAAATATGTATTCATTGCAGATGCCCAAGTTTGGATTGGGTCTTTGAATTTGGGGGCCAGGATATTTTACAATTTTTTATATGTTCTAGATATAAATCCTTTGTCTTATATCTAGATAAATACTATATTTTTTCCCATTTTGTGGGCTATCTCTGTACCACTGGTGATTTCCATTTTTGTACAAAAGCCTTTTAGTAAAATAAAATTCTATTTGTTGATTCTTCTTAATATTTCCTGTGTAATATTTTCTGTGTAATGTGGGTTTTGTTCATGAAGTGTCCGCCTACATTTACATCTTCAAATTCTACCTAATTTGTCTTCTAGTAAATTAGGTGTTTCTGTGGGGTATTTAGATCTTCAACCCATTTGGATTTTAGTTTAGTGCATGTTGATAGATATGGGTCTAGTTTTCATCTTAAGCAAGTGGAAAGCCAGCCTTTCCAGCATGACTTGTGAAACAGACTATCTTCCAGTGAACATATTTGGCCCCTTTGTCAAAGATAAGAATGTTTGGTGTTGTGTCTGCATCTTCTACTCTGTTTTGCTGCTCCCTAGGTCTGTTTTTCTGCCAATACCATGCCGATTTATCACAACCTACTACACTATTTTTCATAGGCCCAACACCTATTATAAATGAAAAGCATGGTGACAGAAGAAGGAATGACGTCTGGCCCAGCTCTGCTCCCCTCAGCTCTCCTGGATGTACCCAGTTACAGTGCCCTGTTATGCTTGGGCATCTTGGGTCAGATATCATTGTGATGGGTCCAAGTGGCTCCAGTTTGTAACAATGTATCTGGGCCAAGCACTTGATTTCTACCAAGACACAACTGCAAACCAGGGTTTTTGCTCCAACGATATGAATTATCTGGTGAAATGTCATAATTTTATTTAAATTCTTATTTTTTACTAGGACCTCTTAGAATTTTTGTAGAGCATTCCAATACACAAGCTAATGTGTATTGGATCTGCTACAATGCATGAGCCAAGCATCAAAGCACCTTTACTGAGCCTGAATCTGAGGCAGAACTGCTCTACCTATGTGCTCCAGTTATAACTTTTACAAATCTATGTAGCTCATTGTCCGGCGCCGCTCCCGTCTCACGGGAAGAAGACACTCAGACATCAGCAACGGGTTCAGCAAGCCTTTATCGAGTGGGATGCAAGCCTCTACATGCGCCCGCTATCCGTGGCTCCTATCGTGCAAGCATGGCGGATTTCCTGATACAAGAAGCTATATAGACTTTACAGACCAATCACAATTATACACGTGTTTAAATGGCATTGGTAGGATCATAAAACGGCGGGCTTTTCTCTGGATAGGAGGGGCCCAGGCACAGCAACAAGAACCCGGAAGCCGGATATGGGCGTCATCTTGGCAGACACGATGGGCGGGGGAGCGAGGAGCGGTCGCCATCTTGGAATGGCTCCCGACATCTCCCTCCTTTTGTTTTAATAAAAGGCAGCATTGCTTACTGAGTGATCATAGTGGCTGATGCCCTCTCACTGTAGCCTATTAAGACCTTATCCATGGTCAGGTTGCGCACCCCGACTGTGGATTTGACCTTCTAAGGCCTCATCCTTTTGTAGGGCCAGGATAGAGTGAATGGAACCTGGATGCACACCAGCATACGATCGGGGAACCCTTGTAACCCCTCTCAGGACTCCACGCCAAGCCCCTTCCTGAGGCTGGCAACTCAGGGCAATGTAAGCCTCTGGGACAACAGGGCCTGTCTTAGGTTGATTCGAGGTGGGGGCGCCTCGACCTTACCCATCATTGGCTCACCTGCTACCTAAAGGGGTTGGTCTGCAACCCTGAGGAGGAAGGCTGCCGCCTGGCTCCCGGTGGTACCGCCCTCCGCTATCTGCATGGCTGCCAAAGCTGTTAATTTAATTTGTTGCTGTGTCTGTGTCAGTCTCTCCAATAAGCATTTTAATATCAACAGGCCCACTATGATAGCCACAAAAATAAC
>PVKA01044531.1:0-16117 GCA_004027165.1 Ctenomys sociabilis | reverse complement strand
TTCTGTAAGTCTTATAAATTTATATCTTTCCTTTGGATCTTTGACCTATTTCACGTTAATTTTTGTCTATGATGTAAAGTAAGAGTGTAACTTCTGGGTTAGAAATATAATTCAGTAGCATAGCCCTTGTGTGGCAAGTGCAAGGTCCTGAGTTTGATTCTTAATATAAAAAAAAACAAAAAACCTGTAACTTCTTTCACATAGATGTCCAGTTTTCCCAGCATGATCTATGGAAGACTTCTCTTTCCTATTGAATTGCCTAACACCCCTGGTGAAGTCAGTTTTTCTTTTGAATACCAGCTTTTGTTTGGAAATTACTTCAGGAATTGATAGACCCAGAAACACAAGCACTAATTTACTGTACTTAATAATTAAACCAAGATTTAAAATAAGTCACGATAAGCTTAATACATATATAACTTTGCCTTTATGTTTTTCATTTTTCCTTGGCATTTTCTTTCTTTTTTTGCAGTACATAAACAGAGGAAAATTGCGGTGGTTCAACCAGAAAAACAGTAAGTAGTATATAGTAGGAGTCCTTGAAACTGTGACTATCTAGAAGAAATAAGTATATCAGAGTTTACCTTGTGTTATTTTCTCAGGTGGAAGCATTAGCTTTTTAATCTAAATTTGATAGTTTATGTACATCTTCTCATAATATATTCATTTTATGGCATTATTAACCAGGCATGGTGGCACATGCATGTAATCCCAGCATTTGAGAGGCTGAGGCAGGAGGATCACTGTGAATTCAAGACCAACCTGGGTTACAATGTGAGCTCAAGGCCAGCCTGAGCTGCACAGTGAGACCCTGTCTCAAAAGACAATAAAAAATAAAATAAAGTAAAATAAATAATATAAAAAGGGTAAACTGTATTTTCAAGATGTTTTCCAAAGTGAGTTTTTTTGGCTTTTAGAGCCCAAGGTCATGAATAAAAGAAATTAAGACCCCCTTGCTGGTATTTGTGAAAGAAGAATAAAAATTATAAATAAAGAGATGATTTCTTATACTGTCTTGAGGGAGAAGAAACAACTTCAAAAGAAAAGATACTCAAGTGAATGTCTTTGTGCATATTAGGAAACATTTTGTGGCATGTTTTTAAAAACCAGAAGTTAATTGGTGGTCCCTGTAAGTCTTATACATATAAAGGTTTTTCTCTCTCTCTGTGTGTGTGTGTGTACATTAGGTTTAAAATTCTAAATTTTATTGTTTGGGGGGGCAGCTCAGCCTGCTCTGAGGGCAGGGCTGACACAGCATGTGGTGCCAGGGATTGTGTCACAGTCCCACGTGCCTAAGTTTGCCTAAGCAGGGCTTTAGACCATTGAGCTACTGCTCCGGCCCAGTTATAAACTCTCTATTAGTCTTTCACTAGATGCTTATGTGGCTTAAGCGCTGAATAAGAGGCTTATTCTTTGTAAACACTTGTGTAACAAAATAGACTGGGTGGCTAAGACCCACAGAAATTTATTTTCTCATATTCTAAAGGCTTGAAAAAGGCCAGGAACACGGTGTGGCCTGGTTTGGTTCCTGATGAGGGATCTGGCTTATTTGTGGCTACCTTCCTGCTGAGTCCTCACATGTTAAAAGTATCTGTCTGTCCCTCCCTTTCTCATTTCTTTCTTCCTCTCTCCTTCCTACTCCTTTTCCCCATTTCCCACCCTTCCTCACCTCCTTCTCTTTCTCTTCTTCTCTTCTCACATTCTATGCTTCTCTCCCACTTTTTTTCTCTTTCTCTGTTCTTTTTTTCCATCCTCCCTTCTCTTACAAGGTCACCAGGCCTATCAGATTATGGCCCTAGCTTTATAACCTCATTTAATTTAGATTACCTCTCAATATGGTTACATTAATTGGATGTCACCACAGAGTTTTATTGTGAATGTAGAAGTGAGATGATGACAGAAAAACTGATCTTGGATTTTTCTTTGACTTTGTTGAGATGAATCCAAAGCTTTAGTCGGGGAACAGTTTTAAAAATGGGTTAGCCCTTTTTAGGAATTGCTGCATGCAGAATAAGTTTCTTTTAAAAGATAATTTTAAAACAAATTTGAAATGAGTAAAAGAGATATATATGAAATGTCTGTTATATGACTGTTGAAAAATAATACTTTATTTGTGCTTTAAGAATTCCACAAGAAGCTGGGCCTATTGTTGGAGGCCTGTATTCCCAACACTCAGAAGGTGGAAGAGTCACAAATTTGAGGCCAGCCAAGGATACATAGCAAGAACCTTTATCAAAAGAAAAATAGTTAAGAATTCCATAAGAAATTTTTAAATTTCTTATACACATATTGAGCAGAAAATTCATCTGAACCATGCAATGTCACATTGCTGTCTATAGATTGTTCATTGGCCTACAAGATTCTGTGCGTGGCTTTAGAAGCGATCGCAAATTTAAAATGAAATGTGGTAAAGGACCTTCTATTGCAGATACTGTAGCCAGCCACATTAACTTTCTTCTTAGACTTGGAGAAAAATAACCCTCATGCTGTGCTGATCCTAAGGCTGATCTATTTTGGCTGTGTTTTCTTAACCCAGAATACCATCCTCGAGGACTGTTCATGAGAGCCTAAAAAGTCAAGAGCTGAACTCTGCAGACTCAGGTATAAGCATTTGTGATCTTACAGAAAAGAGGACCCTTAAATTCTTCTCATGACCTTTACTTGTCAGTTGATTTATAAAATACATTGAGAAGAGTTGCCTAATTGTGATTTTAGAGTTAGTCCAAGATGTGCTTTGTTTTCTAATCATCTGTATGCTGACATTTCTGACTGATTGTAATGGTAGCTGTTCTTTACTAATCATTTGTTGTGTACCAAAGGCTGTAGAGATCAGGGTTATCATCACCTACTTCTATTGTTTTTTTTTTTTTTCTTTATGTTCCTTTAATTTGTATTTCTTACCAAATTCAAAGGAGTTTTAATTCAACATACATTAGTACAGATTACCTACTACTTCTTACATGGAAAATTGACTTGTAAATGTATATGACTATGTTTTCATTGTAAATTAAACTAAAAGTAATTTTTCTAAGGAGCCCAAGGCTTTCCAGGCAGTGTGCTTTTTCACTAGATGCCTATGTGGCTTAAGTGCTGAATAAGAGGCTTATTCTTTGTAAACACTTTTTATTTTATATATATGTATTTCACAATTAAAAAATAAAACCCTGGATTTGATTGTCCCAGAGGCAGTGACTAATAAGTGAGATAAGGCTGGAGGATCAGGTTTTGTCCAGGGTCTTTTGATACAGCGTGACAAGCCCTGTGCTATCACTACAATGCTGAATACTTGGGCCTTGTGTATTCTAGCACAGATTAGACATTCTAAATACAATTGGACGTTGGTATTTAGTAAATCCCTAGAAAAGAAACTAGTGTTTAGAGAGGTTGTACAGCTTTTGAGAGACAGGGTGTAAAATGGAACTCAGATATTCAAAACTTTTGTCTCTTCTACCCCTCTACCATTTCTCTATGTTGTTTTTGCATACGGAGCAGAACTATGTTAATTCCTTATTTTTGATGCACTGTTGGCCTACTGAAGCTATAGAATTAAGATCTTCTCTGTGATCTCAACCTTGGCATTTTGGTTTGGATTTTGTCATAGGTCAGGTTCCTTGGGAAATGGTCTGAGGCTCTGATACTTGCATGCTAGAGTTTCATTGGTAGTGCTTTTGGAAATAGCTCCTGGAAGGAATAAAAAATTCAGGAATAAAGGAAGCTGGATTATACCGAAAAGTACAGTGAAGTACAATGCAGTCAGAAAAGAAGTTACTTCTAGTCCCAAGGGAGTCTTTGAGCTGATAGCACTACAGAGTGTGTCCATAAAGGCCTGGTGGCCACACCGTATGTGTTAGTTATTAGAAGTAGGCTATAGCTCCACCTTAGCTCACAGAAATTGGGACTTTGGGCAAGGTATCTCTCCTATTGAGGGAAGCCCTAGCTCAAGGTAATTAAAGGAAATAAAGACCTGTATAAACTTCCAATCTTCACAATAGCCAGGGCCAGGAGTGCTTTAATCCTGAGTGGGGGATGTGGGTGGCAGAAGGATCCCAAGTTTGAGCCTAGCCTGGACAATTTAACAAGACTGTCTCAAAATTTTAAAAAAAAGAAAAAAAAAAGGACTGGGGATAGCTCAGTGTGAAGGCCTGAGGTTCAGTCTCTAGCAACGTACACAAAGAAAGGATGTGAGGTTGGAAGGAGGAGGGTCAGTGTATGTGTTTGATGGATTTTAGGAGACAAATTTAGTTCTCAATAACATGCCATGTTAATCCCTACAAATAATACATAAGAGATTACTGAGTAGTCATTTTTCAAAGATCTGGAAATCTTTCATTGTCAAGATCATCATGATTCATGAAATGGATTCCCTACTTTATTAATAGAATGTCATACTGACTCTGAAACAATGTCACATCAATCCAGGAAATAATCAGCATGTAGTTCAGGACATTTGTTTTATTTTAGCACAGTGATCAATTCTGTGATCCAGAGTCAGGTAAGCATAAACTAGGCATACAGTATTTCAAGATCATCCTCAAATTATGTGTTAATCTTAAAATATGTAATTCTGGACCTGGGAGTACAAATCAATAATGGAATATCTGCTTGGCATGCATGAGCCTCTGGTTTCAATCTCTAGCTCCACACACAAAAAAGTAATTTATAAAACTCATTTGATATGTATGCTTGAAGTTTTTACCCTAGTAATTCAGCATTCTAAGTATGGAGAAGAGAATAACTGTTCTTAATATTTGTTTTTTTTTCTTAATTTCTCAGTTACAATTAATGGAAAATATTGCTGTCCAAAGATATATTTCAACCACCGTTGCTTCTCAGGGCCATATCTTAACAAAGGAAGAATTGCTGAGCTCCCACAATGTGTAGGACCTGGGAACTGTGTTCTTGTTCTCAGAGAGGTAAGGTTCTGGCCTTTAGCAGAACAACTTGGAAATTTGATCATAGCAGTCTCCTAGACTTAATTCATATGGGGAGCCATATGCCATACATGTGACAACTTGTGACTTTAAGAGGTTACTAACTTTTCTCATGTATGGAGTCCCATGTTATCTTTGAGGAATATGTTCTAAAACGGTGGTAAATTATGCATAACACAGATGCTTCAGTTGGCGGTTTGTTATCATTGAAAGCTGTAAAAGAGTCACTATCTTTTTTTTTTTTGTATTTTAGTACAGGGTCTACAGAGTCTCACTGTGTAGATCAGATTCCTAGTGATCTGCCTGTGTTCAGTCTTCCAAGAGCTGGGATTGCCACCACACCCACTCTCAGTTGCTATCTCAGCATGCCCTAGGGGCAGGGCCAGCATGGCAGGCCAGGGATCGAATCTGGGCTGCTGTGTCTGCCTAAGCAGGCTCTTTAATCTGCTGAGCTATTTGGCCAACCCTTTTTTTTTTTTTTTGGTATTGGAGATTGGGACCTTGAGTTTGCTGGTCAGGCACTTATGCCACTGAGCTATCTCCCTGGCAGTATTCTCAGACCTTAATAATGTCTGAAAATGTGGGTAGTGCCACAGTGTCAGACATGGGTCCATCATTCCTTCCAAGCATATGAACCTAGTTAGCCTCAGGATAATCCAGTAGGCCCATCACCTCATCACCTCCCGTATTTACCATGCTAAAACCAAACTTCCAATGCATGAACGTTTGGGAGACACTTAAACCATACCAGCTGTGATCAAGTTTAATTTCCAAATGAGACACAGTAAGACATTAACAACAACAGTAATAAAACAACAGTTATAACAACAATGTAATAAATGTTATATGAATGTAATCTGTCTTTCAGAATGTCTGGTTTTGTGTTCACCTTTCTAATTGTGATCATGTAAGATGTAGTTTATGCAAATTGAGATGAGATCATAGGTCTATGTGATACAGCATTAGGCTGCTTTTAAGATTCCTTTAACAGAAGCACTACAGTATTTACATAGTTGATCTGATATCCCATATAGCTATAGACCAGCAGAGGAGTAGCATGTACACTGCACACTTGGCAAAGGGGTGATTCACATCCAAGGCAGAGGGGCACAAGATTTCATCATGCTATTCTATTCAGTATATAATTTAAAATTTGTGAGTCATTTACTTCTTGAATTTTCCATTTACTATTTTGACCATACATAACTGAAACTTAATATGAAATGACAGATTACAGGGCCCAGCAGTACTGCATAGTACATTGGGCATGAAGTTATTCCTATTCCCTAGGTTACACTTATGTAAGTAGTTCTTCACACAACCTCACTGTTAGAGACATAGGAGAACTGTGTAAAGGTGAACTATGCATGGGGATGGTAGCACATGTTATAAATCCCAGCACTTGGGAGGCTGAGGCAGGAGGATCACTGTGAGTTTAAGGCTTGTCTGCACTCCAAAGTGAGACTCTGTCTCAAAAAGAGTAAACTTTGAGATTAGTCTATTTATAGGCGGTATGATGTTAACTGAGATCCATGATAAAGCTATATGAATCTGCTAGACATTCATGCTCCCAGCTAGTGTGCTGTACCATGGGTAATAGATGGGAACACTTATAGAACCTCTGGGCCCTCAGGGTGGCAAGGCAGGGACTCATCAAGTCAGACTTCTTTAGCCACAAGAATGTTCAACTATCTGCAAGGTCAGAAACACATGGATGATAATTTTCTGTGTGCACCATGGCTAGGAAAGCATTTGAATGCAAGTGACAGAGTAAAGTGAAATTCATAGCACTTCTTTTTTTATTGACCATAATATTTGAAAGGTTGGTTATACTTTACTTGCAATTGTGGGTAACTGTCATATTTTTGGTAGTACTGTTTTGTTGACATTTTTTAATTAATAAGTAAGAATTTTCCAAATTGCCTTTCCATTGTATGAGATAAAGAAAATGCTATGGTTCTAATGGGCTGCTTTTATTTCTGCATCAAAACTGAGCGTAGGTCCTCACTTTGCTTATCAATGCGGCCTATAAGCCCAGTCGTGTTCTTCGGGAGCTCCAACTGGACAAAGACTCAGTGTGGCATGGCTGTGGGGAAGTACTGAAAGCCAAGTGAGTTTGTCTTTATTCAGTCGCACAATCACTTCTCTGGATAATAGAAAGCTTGTTCCCTGTGGCAGTGATTTGTGGCAAAGGAGTTAGGCTTGTTTTCATTTTTAGTTTCCATTCTGTCCTGGGTCAGTAAGTTTATAACATATGGTAAAAATGAATAAGGAATATAAATTTAAAAGACAGAAATGTAAGGACATTTTTTACTAGATTCAAGAGACCGAAAACTACTTTTCAAATTCTTATGAGAGTTTATAAATATTTACTTTTATTATCTGACCTGATTGTTTTCGTGGATGGATTGGATGATAGTTGGCATATCATACTATATCCTTGGGCCATACCATGAGAATCGCTGCCCAGGGTAAATAAATACTTAATGAAAAATTTCTATTCTTTTTATAATAAGTAAAGTTACTGTTTGAAAACCTTCACTTAAGAATAGAAAACTGGACATTTTACCAGTTTAAGAAATAGCTTTTTACTGTCATTATCAGATTTAAATATAAGATACAGAACATTCTTATTGTTTCAGAGTCAAACTCTGAATGTAAGAATATTTTAAGAAGCAAAAATATTTTTCAGGTACATTAATATATTTGATTTTTCTCTGAGTAGTTACTCACCCAATAAATTTGACATCCACTGTCTTCCAATGGCAGATATAAAGGAAAGAGTTATCGGGCTACTGTTGAAATAGTGAAAACAGCAGATCGGGTGACTGAATTCTGTCGGCAGACCTGTATCAAACTGGAATGCTGTCCTAACCTGTTTGGTCCACGGATGGTTCTGGATACATGTTCTGAGAACTGCTCTGTACTTACAAAGACCAAATACAGTGAGTTTTGTTTAAGTGTGTTAACTATAGAATCTTATACCTTATATCCTGGAAAAATATTTTTATTTTGCATACATTCATACATAGCAGAAGTACACAAACTTTCTATAAAAGGTTAGATAATAAATATACTGCCAGTCCTATGATCTCTGTCACATGTTTGTTTGGTTTTGTTGTTGTTGTAAACTCTTTAAAACAAAAGAAATATTTTTAGCTATAGGACCATACTAAAAAAATAGCCCATGGGCTAGATTTGGCTTATGGGTCCTGGTTTGCCAACTTTATGATATGTATGTAAGTGAGCTGGTGCATCTAAGAGGTATATAGTTTATTCCTAGTCTGCTGGTTTTATGTTCCTACTGTGTGCTGCCACTGTCATAGCCACAAGATACACAATAAAGTCCCTGACCTCCCTGAGTTATCACTTAATGTGGGACAGAGATAATAAGCTAATGTAGAGACAAATCAGAGGTGGGGGATGGAGCAGCATTAGGAGGCAAAATAGAGGGGAAGGCTGGGAACCGTGGCCAGGGAAGGCTTTTGAGTGGGAGCTATCTCGAATGAAATAGGGTGGGCTGCTGTGCCTGTGAGCTGGTGAAGGGAGCCGTGAGCCCTAGGCTTTGCAGGAGCTTGCTTGCCCAGTGTCTGTGAAGAGCAGTAAAGAAGCCCTAGTGGTTGGGAAGGTGTAAATACCCAGAGAAGAGATAATGCAGTCTCACTCTGAACTGTTTCCTCTTATCTCCTCCTTGTGAAACTGGGGCCTGAGTCACTGGGATGAAATTCAAGTGTGGATTCTCATCAGGCTGTTGTCACCCCCAAACAAAATTCTTATCCTATTTTCTTAAGTTGTGTAAATTCTGGTATCACTTAGGAAAGCTTAACAGGGTAAAGGATTTTACTGTGTCAGATTTGAAAGATTCCTTTAAAGGATCTGTGACTTAAATTTTATAGTTCTTGCACATTCCTATCTTTTGGGTCTTTGGGTGTCTGGGACTATTTCCAACCAGTTCCTCAATACAGCTGATAATGCTGATCCACATTTGGCAGGGCACAATTTTTAAACAGAATGTGAATTTCAAATGCATGTAGAAGTCTAACCTCCTAGCAGTTTCTATTTGTATTTATTATAAACTCCTTAAGGGCAGAGATTATTTTAGCTTATTATTATCCACTCTTTGTTTAGGAAGCTGCAATTATTAGGAGCTAAGTAGAAAATACTATTCATATAAATATATGAATAGTATAGTAATAATAATAGACACTGGGAAAGTTTGTAGACTTTATTATACTTTTTTGAATATAATTTATTTATTTCTGAATTTATCTTTCACAATGATAAATTGAAATTGTCCTAGGTTTTAAAAGAATCTAATTTCTCCTAATTAGTAATTGGAGTGGTCTCCAATGAATTTATCTTAGGAATTCCATTCACAGAAATTTATATCAGAATTTGATATTTCCTTAATACATAACCCAGAACTAGAATATATTTCATTTTTGAATTATCTGTATAGTCTAAAGTTTAAATAAAAATGCAAAGAATGTAGAAAGCTTAAAATATTCCTGGAAAAGAATAACGCTGAAGGACTTTTTTCCTCTGCTCCCTGCTGCCTTTTTTTAAGCCATGCAACTATAATAATCAAAAGAATTTGGTATGACTGTGTTCCCACTGGCTTGAAACACTGGTAGTGGTACGTGGGGTTTATGCATGCCTGTCCCATCGGGCAGCTTGTATAGCCTGATGGGGACAGTCACACTTATACCAGTAGTTCCTTACAGCTGCCCAGCAGCCAGACATACAAATTATGGGCCCTTGTAAACATGTTAAAGAGTAGTAAAACAGTTGGGACAAAGTAAGAGATCCAGAATTAGATCCAAATTATTAGTAAGTGAATGTTTTAGTTACTTTTCTCATTGCTGAAACAATATGAATGCTTAACATCCAGAGTTAAGGGAGGAAAGGTTTATTTCATTTCAGTGTTTGTGGAGTCAGCTGGCTCCTGGGCAGGGTGGCACGGCAGAAGGTCATCACGAAGGAGAAATAGTCAGTGGCAAGTAGGCAGGAGACAAAGCAGGTGCAGCAAAGCAGCAGGCAGCAACAGCAAGGCTGCCCCTCCCTTTTATCTCACGTAGGCTACCAGCCTTTTGGTGGTGCCAGCCACACCCCGGGTAGGCCTTCCTTTATCTACCTCCTTAATTCCAGAATCCCACATTTAATCCCAGTATCACCCTAATCCAGGCACTTTCAAAACTTCCTATACATGACCACATAAGGCTTTGGGGGGATATCTGGATACAAACCATAACAGTGAAATAACTTGAAAATTTAAAACGTATGCCCTTTGAATAATAATACCAATTTTTAAAAAGAAAAATATATAAGCCATAGTAGTTGAAGAAATTATTAGATAGATAGATATAGATATAGATATAGATATAGATATATAGATATATAGATATATAGATATATAGATATATAGATATATAGATATAGATAGATAGATATATCCGGTAAAGAATTTATAATATATTAAGAACTCTCCCAACTCAGTAACAAAAAGGGAAGTTTTAAGATGTGACAGAGATAATGGCTTTACACCGTTTTGAATATACTATCTCTAAATTGTGCCTTTTAAAATGGTTGATTTCACCTAAATTAAAATAAAGCAGCAAAATGTTTTAGAATTAGTGTAATGGATAATTAACATATAAAAACCATTTAATTGTACACTTTAAACTGGTAAGCTTATGTTATGTGAACTATGTTTCAATAAAAATTTTTTTTAAAGTACTGGGGTTGTGGCTCAGTATTAGGTAGGAAGTTTGTTTAGCCCTATCTCAAACCCTAACACAAGGAGAGACTGGGCTTTATCCCCAGCACCACAAAAAATAGAGAGAGAGCAGTTTTAAACAATGAATAAAGGACCAGTAAGCACATGAAGACATGTACAGAATTATTGATGATTGGGAGAATATAAAACTGCAGTGAGATTTGTAATAACATGGATGGAACTGGATAATATTGGGATAAATGAAGTAAATCAGACACAGAAAGATGACTACTACCTATCCTCACATGTGGAAGGTAAAGTTGATCTTATAAACACAGAAAATAGAATAGTGATTATCAGAGTCTGGGAGGGTATGGGGGAGGGTGAATGGAGAAAGGATTGTTAATGGGTACAGGAGTACAATTGGATAGGAGCAATTACTTCTAATGTTTTATATCACAGTAGTATAACTATTCATTGTATATTTCAAAATAGATACTAGAGAGGATTTGGAATATTCTCAACAAAAAAGAAATGGTAAGTATTTGAGATGACAGTTTGAGTTGAATATAGACTTTTACCTGTATCTGATCATTACACATTGTATACATGTACTGAAATGTCACATTGAATACCATAAGTGTGTAATTGTTATGTGCCAATTAACAGTAAGAATTTATTTTTTAAAAACTGGACAATAGCAGCACAGTGAAAAATTACCACATACATACACTAGATTGATTAAAATGAAAGAGACCAAAATAACTAATAGTGGTTGGCACAGGTGTGGAACAATACAGATCTCATATATTGCTGGTGGGAGTATAAAATTACACATCCATTTTGGAAAGTTGGAAGTTTCTTTAAAAGTTAATCACAGTTGAGGTTGGTGGTGCATGCCTGTAATCCCAGCACTCAGAAGGTTAAGACAAGAGAATCACTGCAAGTTCGAGGCCAGCCTGGGCTACAAAGTGAGTTCAAGGCTAGTCTGAACTGTGTAGTGAAACCATATCTCAAAAAGACAGAAAAAAAGTTAATCATACATCTACCCCATCATCTAGCAATTCCATTATTAAGCATATGTGCAAAGCAGTGAAAACATACCCATTAAAGCCTTAAATAAGAATATTTATTATAATTAAGATTAAAAATGAAACAATCTTAGTGCCTAACAGGAAAATAGATAAACTGGTATGTTCATATGATGGAATGCTAGCTGCTAACATAAAAGAATGAATTGCTTATATGCCCAGCAATGTAGATGACTCAAAAACGTGTTGTGTAAAAAAAGCCATTCACAAAAAGTACCTACTGGATGACCCATAAATGGAAAATTAATCTACAGTGATGGCAATTTAGAATAGTGGTTGCTCTGGAAAGGAGCCCTGTGATCTCTTCTAGTTTTTTTATTTACATATCTGTTTTGCAGTACTGGGGATTGAACTGTTGATGGAGATGGAGATCCATTGGGGGAGGCTTATTCAGGTTTATGTATTTGTCAGTACTGATCAAACTGTACACTTTTCTACTTATTCTACCATATATGTCAACTGAATATCAAATATAGTATTCCTGTTTTTTTGCTATGCTAGTAGAATTTCTTGCAGTTTTAAAGTACAACAATAATGAAGCTACCTCATTTATCTTTGTCATCCACATTTAGCACACTATTATGGAAAGAAGAAAAATAAAAGGATTGGGAGGCCACCTGGTGGGCATAGTAACTTAGCTTGTGCCCTGAAAAAAGCCAATAAGAGAAGAAAGAGGCGGAAAAATGTTTTTGTTCATAAGAAAAAACGCTCCTCTGCATCTGTTGACAATACCCCAGTGGGCTCACCTCAGGTATGAGATCTGTGATGCATCTGTCATGTCTAGAAGCCAAGTGACCACTATTTTACAATAAGGCACAGGAAGTATACCTGCAGAGCTCTCTGATGGGGTTCTCTGGCTAGTAGAAGATGGTTTTATAGCCCAGTAACTGATTTGTCCTGAATTTCAATGCCACTTGCCCCCTTTTCCTCCAGGGAAGTGGGGTTGAAGAGGAAGATGATGTAGATGAAGGGGATGAAGATTCCCTCAGTGAGGGCAGCACCTCTGAGCAGCAGGATGAGCTACAGGAAGAGTCAGAAACATCAGAGAAAAAGTCATGCTCCTCCTCTCCTACCCAAAGTGAGATGTCCACCTCACTGCTCCCAGACAAACAGAGGAGAAAAAGAGAGCTGCATACTTTATCATTTTCTGATGATGAAAATAAACCTCCTTCTCCAAAGGTACCATTTTTAAAAGTATCTGTCTGTCCTCCTCACTCCCCTCTGTCATTTCCCTTTATAATCTAATGATGCTGGTATTCTATTTCTTTCAATATAAACTTATGGAGAATTTCTAGAGTCTCTCTTTAAAAAGATTCCAAAGGTAATTAGGATAGTGCTAGTTTTTTTATTTACATATCTGTTTTGCAGTACTGAGGATTGAACTCAGGATCCTGCACTTGCCAGGCAGGGGCTTATTCTAGTGAGCTATCTCCCTGACCCTACTAGTTTATTTGTATCTGTCACTTATTTTAGGGGAAGTATTTTTTCTTCTTGTCCTTTTAACTTTTTTTTTTAGTTTATTTTAAAGAGTGTATATAATAAGATATTAGAAATTGTACACATTTAGATGAATAAAATGAGAGGTATTAAACTGGTTTTTGTATTGCACATTGCTGTCTTTGATTTAGGTGCTCAGATTATAGATATTAGCATATGCAGTTAGTCAAAATGAAAATTTTAAACATTAAATACTTTTCTGAAAATGTTTTTCTAATATGTATGATTTTATAAAACTATGTTATCCCTTTGTTTCTGGTTAAGTATCATGTTCAAAATATACACAAATACATTATATAAATAGACACACTCAAGTTTACAGCTAAATTATTATTTCAAAACTGGGTTGCTTTTTAAAAATGTACTATGGCCGGGCGTGGTGGCGCATGCCTGTAATCCCAGCACTCGGGAGGCTGAGGCAGGAGGATTGTTGTGAGTTCGAGACCAGCCTGAGCTACAAAGTGAGCTTAAAGCCAGCCTGAACTGCATAGCGAGACCCTGTCTCAAAAAGACAAATAAATAAATAAATAAATAAATAAATAAATAAATAAATAAATAAATAAATAAATAAATAAATGTACTATGGGCAGGAACAATAAAAGTTTTTTTTCCCCAGTAATTTGATTAGGTATTCTCAGTGGTAATACCATCCCATTCACTGAATCACACTGCTACCAAAGGTATAGCTGAAATAAATAAGGAACAATGAGGAGATTTAAAAGTTACTTTCTTGGGCTGGTGAGATAGCTCAGTGAACTACAGCACCCGTTTAGGAAAGCTTAGGCAAGCACAGGCATCCCTGGCACCACACGCTGAGCCAGCCCTGCCCCGAGCGGAGGTGAGCTGGCCAGAGTCCAGATATAGTGGTGCACACCTGTAACCCCAGCGCTGGGGAGGCTGAAAGCAGGAGGATCACCACGAGTCCAAGCTGCTTAGTGAGACACTACAACAACCAGATACATTAAAATTAAATAAATAAATAAAATAAAAGTTCTCTTTCTTGCTGGCATGTGGTATGTAATCCTAGCACTCAGAGACTGAGGCAGGAGGATCACAAAAAGTTTAAAGGCAAGCATGGACTATATAGTGAGTTCAAAGGCAAATTGAACTGCATAGTGAGAACCTGTCTGAAACGAAAAAGACATTTTTCTCTATTAAATTGTCTACATTATTTGTACTGAAACTTTGTGAGAACTCTTTCCTCAGTTATTTTGTTTTGTATTTTAGGGAAGAATCTACAAGGTGTTCAGGGTCTCACTATTAGATCGGACTTGTAGTGATTCTCCTATTTATGGCCTCCCAAGTGCTGGGATTATAGGCACACACCACCACACCCAATCTCCTCAGTGGTATTTTGAGTTGTAAAAGTCAGTAGAAAATAAAATTTGTCCAACCAGGTGTGACGGCACATGCCAGTAAACCTAGCACTCAGGAAGCTGAAGGAGAGCGGCTCACTGTGAGTTTGGCTACACAGAGTTCAAGTCCAGCCTGGACTACATAGTGAGACTGTCTCAAAAAATAAATAAAATGAAATTTGTATTATAATTTTTCTCAAATACTGTACTGATATGTGTGGGCCTTTAGCATCTTTCCTAAGAGAAAACGTCCTAAGTTTAGTTTAAATCATATCTTGAAGGATTATAAATTTAAATGTAGAGTTTCATTTTTAGAAGAATACAATAGCTCTTAACATCATTTGGTTTGGTTTTGTTGGGAATGAAGGAAATAAGGATTGAAGCCGCTGAAAGGCTGCATCTGGATAGCAACCCCCTGAAGTGGAGCGTGGCGGACGTAGTGCGGTTCATCAGATCTACTGACTGTGCCCCGTTAGCAAGGATATTCCTAGACCAGGTAACGGCAGATGCAATAACTGTGTGTGGAATAGCACGCCATTTATTTACAGCTTGCAGGAAAAATATTTTAATCCAGATGAACATTGGTTTAGGTCCTCTTTTAGAAGAGGACAATGATAAAAAAAATATTTATTACACTTCACAGTTGAAACAGGTTGTCATTGCATTTCCAATAACTTGATTCGGTGCCCCCCAATTTTTTTTGCTTTCTTTTTTTTTTAAATTAAATTCTTTTATTATTTTTTAAAATTTATTTATTTGTATTTTAACTTGAAGAGTGAAAAATAGAAGCAAAAACAAAGAGAAAAAATTATATAACCAGGGTAACATACAACAATACATATGTTACAGATTTTCAAAACATGGATGGCTAAATATATATATATATATATATATATATATATATATATATATATATATATATATCCCAAAATTTAGAGTTTAAAGATTAAGCATGCTTTAACTATCCTCATCTTTTTGAAAATAATTTGCTTATTTTTACAAAACATTAGCATTTGTCATATATCAGACTCTAAAGTGGTAAACAATTGTAAGGCAGATTAAATGTGGAGATGCACGCCTATATACCCAGCATTTGGGAACCTGGGGCAGGAGTATTTCTGTGAGTTCAAGGCCAGCCTGAACTACATAGTGAAAACCTGTCTCAAAAATGACAAGAAAAAAAAAGTAGGGCAGGCATACTGAAATACAAACAGTATTGGGTGGGACTGTAGATCAGTGATGTGATGCCTGCCTTGCATATACCGGGTTCTGGGTTTGATCTCCAGCACTGGGAAGGAAAAAGTAAGTAGCCCTAAATAAATATTAAAGTTTGTTTGGTAATTGGGACAAGTTCAAATTGACCATCATTGAAGATTTTAATTGGTTTTTATGAATGTTATAAATAAAGCACTAAAGTTGTTAACATTTTGTTTCAGACTTAGAAAGACTCCTCTGAAGATGTTACTATAGGGTTCACTTCCTCACTGAATTTTGCTGAGCAGAGGTTCTGAAGACTAGAATGTCATT
>PVKA01044530.1:0-16117 GCA_004027165.1 Ctenomys sociabilis | reverse complement strand
TATCTATCTATCTATCTATCTATCTATCTATCTATCTATCTATCTATCTATCTATCTATCTATCTATCTATCTATCGATCGATCGATCGATCGATCGATCGATCGATCGATCTATCTATCTATTGAACCATATTACCAGATACTTCATTGTGTGCTGAACACTATCTTGGCAGGATTTTCCAAGCTATGATTCCACTAGAATGAAGAAATATAGAGTGGCTTAAATTTTGAGTGGAAATGTCTAATGATGCACTTGGTGTGGCACTTGGAGGGCATTTTGTACTATGAGAAAATAAAGAACTTCAACCAGCTCTTATTCTACTGAACTATCTCCCCGGGTCCCATATTTAGGTACTCTTGCAGAAGACTGTGGAACTTCATCTTCATTCACAAAGGCAGATACCATATTTAAGTACCTGGATTATTAGTTCTTCTCCTCCCCTTCATTCCATAGTTAAGAAACAGACAAGAGAAGTCCTACATTTAATCCCCTTGCTTTGCATTGTTTATTAGTATTTTGAACAAAACAGAATGGTACTTATTATGATTCTAGAAAGTCCAGCCTGTTCTTTTGCTCCTGAGGCTAGCAAAAGTAACTAGGTTAGTCTACTTTTTTTTTTTTTAAAAAACATAGAATTCTACTATGTAATCCAGACTGGTCTTAAACTTGGTATGCAGTTCATGGCCCATGGAAATCTTGAAGTTGCAATCTACCTGCCTTAGCCTTTTGAGTACTTGAATTACAGAGATGTACCACCCCACTCAGATTGGGTTAGTCATAATAATCTACAGTTGGGAAATCATTCATTTTAAATATCAACCAAGATAAGCAAAAACACTGCTGAGACTGATTCTAAGCAGGAGAGAAAAGAATGGTTAAACAAATTCTTAAGGGGCAAAATGGCTCAATGAATGACTTTGAACTCAAGTCCATTGGCTCTCAGCAATCTCCTCTGCATAATGGCAGCACTGTACTAGAAAATTCTTTTCTTTTTGCGGTACTGGGGATTGAACTAAGGACTCTGCACTTGCCAGGCAAGCTGTAATGGAAAATTCTGATGTCTTCATAATTCTCAAAGTCTACAAACTAAAGATTGTGTACATGCATATTTTGAATAATATTGTTGCCTTATTTAAACTCAACCTGACATTTCTTTCTCTAAAACAGTACCCCTTACATTCTATTTCACTACTTTATTCATGTAAAACTGATTCCATTGAAAAAACAACTGGTAAGAATAAAATAAAACATGTGGTGAAATTTATCAGTACACATTTGGTGAGGTGTCAATAAGTGATGAAAGGGATTATCAAGTTTATTATCACCTCATTTTTTGGATCAGCCTGTCATAAACATGTGCTTTAGACCTCAAAACACCAAGAACAGAATATATTTAAACTGAACTTATAGGATGAACTAAAAGAGAAAATAGATCTGATGCCTTGAACCCATAGATTTTTCAATATAGGAGTAACACTTCAATTTATTTCAGTCTTCACTTAGCCATTTGAAGGAGATACATTCCTAATATATCCTGCTTTTATTTTTTGTTTGTTTTGTTTGATTGTAAGTTTCTTCACATCTGCTACATGTCTGTGTGGTACAGGGAAGAAAAGAGATAAAATAGTCCCAAGGAAATAAATTTGATGTAAGAGGAGGGAGGAGAAAAAAAAGAGTACTAGACACATTTTCTGTGAAAGTTCCTATAGAAAACCATTAGAAATGAGGGCTTGCTACACTAGAAACTGAGGCTGAGCCAAACATGGCACCATGGTAGTTGGACATCAAAGGAAGAGCAATGAAACACAACAGCTTGGCAGATGCTTCTGGCTTAAAAATCCATTTGCACAGGCTTAAGAGAGCCTGCTGTCCCCTGGGGAGGCTTTGGCAAGGCCAGAAGAAAACATCAAAGGCACTCCAGACTGCAAATCTCCTCTAAGGGTGCAATCAGCAGGACAGGAAATGGAAAGTCATCCTAGAAGGGATTTGGAAAGGAATGGAGCTTATCTGAGGATGCCTGGACCCTACACACTAGCCGTGTGGACATTCAACAGACATGATATGGCAGACAGCTTGGCATGGAATCAGCAACAAATTTCCCCCCAACCCCCACTGAGAAACTGCTGGACTAATGTGACACAAGAAAGGATAATTCAATGAGAGTGTTTTGTCGTCTTCATGGTTGACTTGCTATTTTGAAAGGATATCATGGAAGAGGGCAGGCTTCATGCTAAAATGACAGAAGCATAAAAAATCCAGAGATAGATACTCAATGGAACAGGAGAGCAAAGTCAACCAGGAGAAAGTGAACAAGTTGATTTTGCCTGAAATAATATCTGGCCTGCTGGACTAGAACCCTTGGTAACCCAGCAGGGTTGCTTCATGCTTGTAGTACCTCAGTGTGATTAAGGAACTAAGAGTTGCCAACAAACACAAGAAAGGCCTTTATTTCCATCCCACTAGGAAATAATGACAGACTCCAAAATCCATATGTATGCAGAGCCCAGTGAAGACTGAAGTTTCACACACAGCCTGCTATGGAAGTCAGACTGTACAAATGAACAGAATCCATGCTTCTTTGTCTTATAAAAGGAAGAATTCCTACAAAAGCAAGGGATAGGGGCATTCTCAAAGGGATAGGAATGTGAAAATATATGAGACATAGTAAATAGATGGTTATATATTGTTGGGTACATGATGATTAAATCACACACACACACACTGTGTGTGTGTATGTATATATGTATGAATACATACACATATGTTAGCCTTGGCAAAGCTGAGGCCTTAAAATAAAGTCACAGTATGTGAGCTCCCAAATGTGGCAATTTTTTTGAACAAAAAATTTCCTCAATGAATATATTCTCTGGATTTAAACATGTATTCATGATTTAAAATTCTATATTATTTTGAAAAATATTAGATTAGAATATTAATAGGTATAGCAAACTATTAGAATCTTAAGAAGAGGCTGTGTATTGTAGAGGTCCAAGAGGGTATGTAAAATATTATATTTTCCCCAAGTCATTCATCCACATGACTACCTTTTCACAGAATTGACTTTCTGATTGAACTATGGATCTCAGTGCTTGGGCACATCCTCTGATAGAAGGAGAACCGAAGATTACTGACTACTCTGGGGAGTTGGAATGAAGTCATTTCCTAATTCTATGGCCTGCATATCAAGCAATGGTGACTATAAACTGTGAATGTCCTCATGTCCAGCATCCATCCTGATCCTAATGGTCTTGTGGATTGAATTGGTTCTTTATCCTTTTTCCACCCCTTCCTATACAGTTTCATCATTCACTTCTACTCTTATAAAAGCTAGTTCTTCAAAAGCTGAATGTAGTACTGACTTAGTCAAGAGCATCATTTGTTCAAGAGGAGTGTTCACCAGTGGGAACAAAATATTTACTTATATATCATACTTTCCAGTGACTTAAGTATGAATTACATTTAGCTTCTTGATCAATACTTCTTAAACTTTAGGATCATGACTGTCTTAGTTACTCTTCTCTCATTGCTGGAACAAATACCCAACACCCAGAATTAAGGAAGGAAAGGTTTATTTAGCTCATAGTCAGTGAGGTTTCAGTTCATACTCAGCTTGGTCTAAGGCAGAGTAGGACATGGCAGAGAGCAACATTTCATGGAAGAGACAAAGAACAAGACCAAAGGGAATGACAGCAGCTCAGGCAGCTAGCTAGCCTCTCTACCCTCCTTACATTTGGTAAGACAAATTACCTGCACCAGGATATGTGCACCACATACACCCAAAATAATCAGTCACAAAATTCCAAAAGCCACCCCATGACTGCATGAGTCTTTGTGGGAACAACTACATACAAACTGTAATATTCCAACCCTGGATCCCTAAAGACTCATGCACATCCCTTTATGCAAAAGACATTTTAGTCCATCTCTAAGAGTTGTCAAAGTTCTAACAATTTCAGTACTGCTGTAAATTCTAAGGCTCAAGTCTCCTCCAAGGTCTAAGGCAAATTTTCCTCATACAAATGAAAAGTTAAACACTTTCAGCTTTCAAAGGCACAAATAAACATTATTATTTCAAAAGGTTCACACAGCAGTACCAAGCATAGGGACGAAAGCAAGTCCAAATTTCAGAAGGTAAATATCAAGTTCAGGAGTTCCATGCAGAACATGTGAAGAAATCTGTGGTAAACTGTAAGCTCCATGTGGCTCTTCCCCTATGGCACTCTTGGTTGTGCCTCCCTTGGCTTCCCTCTCAAGCTTCCTTTTCTCGCTCTTTGCAATTTTTCTTAGATGATCCATGTTCCTGAATTTTCCAAACTTCTAAGGTTTCCACTGAATAGGATTCTCACTAATAGTTATACATACTGCCCTCCCAGAGCCACATTGCCTGGACTCCTAGGCCTTCTGAAATTGAAATGGAAGCATTCTTAGCATCAGAACAACTGCATTCTGAGAGCCCCTAAAACTAGTGACACCTGGATGATACCAAGGTCTACCAGCAGCTGGAGTTGTAGCCAGGCTTCCTTCTCTCTTGGCTATAGGGATCAAGTGCTTGAATCACTGATCACCCTGACCCTGATTCCAAGGAATAAATTTTCCATGCTAACACCATTCTGGAACCTGGTATGGCTGACTCCACCATTCTGGAATATGGGGATATGTGGCTTTCTCCTCAAGGCAAACTCCCTCACCTTTGCAATTCTGAAGCTGCAAAGAGTGGAGACCAGCTGCCTCCTGCATACCCTCAGGTCATCCATTCCATTCTCTGGTTCCTTCTCCACAATGGAGATTCTCTCAGCTCTATCTTTGCATTCTACAGTTTTATTGAAACTTCCTTTCTGGCCAAGCTCACATTTTATTTTTTTTATTTATATTTATTTATTTATTTATTTATTTATTTATTTATTTATTTATTTTTGTCTTTTTGAGACAGGGTCTCACTATGCAGTTCAGGCTGGCCTTAAGCTCACTTTGTAGCTCAGGCTGGTCTTGAACTCGCAACAATCCTCCTGCCTCAGCCTCCCCAATGCTGGGATTACAGGCGTGCGCCACCACGCCCGGCAAAACTCACATTTTAAATCGTCATGCTAGGTTAGTTGCTCTTCATTCTCAACATAAATCTCACTAAACGTCCCAAACAATAGCCATGCCACTGCTTTAACATTCGACTGCCATGAAATTTGTTTTGCAAGATGAATCATTCTGTCAGGCTTAATCTCAGTCTCAAGCAAAGTCTCTGGACATGAACAAAATACAGGCAAACTTTCTACCCAACCATAACACACATTATTTTGAGTCCTACAACCAATGAATTCCTTCCCAGAATAAACCTCACCAGGTTTATTCTGGTCTTTGCAGGCAGGATTTCTACCAGCATTCTGGTCTTCTGAGCTCTGACCAGTATCTTCCATACAGAACAGCTGAAGTTGCTCTAGCACTTCTCTTGTAGGCACCAAATCTGAACCTTTTCTATCTCTTAGCATAATCCATTTCCCAAAACTTGTAATCCACATGGTTAGGTTTAGACACAGCAATGACCACACTTCTCTGGTACAAAATTGAGTCTCATTTAGTCTTCTCCCATTCCTGGTGTTAAGTTTTTACCTAACACCCAGATTAATTAAGGAAAGTTTATTTAGCTTAAAGCCGGTAGAGGTTTCAATCCATATTCAGCTGGCTCCAAGGTAGAGTGGCAAATGGCAGAGAGCAATCTTTCATGGTAGAGGCAGAGCAAGAGCAAAGGGAGTGGAAACAGCTTAGGCAGATAGCTAACCTCTCTCCCCTCCTTACATTGTATGGCAAATTACCTGCCCCAGGGTGGGAGTAGCACCCACACCCACAATAATGAATCACAAATTACAAAAGCCACCCTATGCCTACATGAGGCTTTGGGGGGCCAACTAGACACAAAGTATAACAATGATCATCCCTTAGTAACTTGTGAAAAGTAGGGACTCTTGGATCCCAGAAGGACTTGTGAATGACTTAGTGAGAGACTTATGTAATCTGAAGTACTCCCCTGGGAAGGCTTGTAACCAAGCATGTTTGGAAACGTCAAAACCAGATGCACATGATAAACTTGATTTTTTTTTCATATCAGAATCCTGCAAACAATTAACATAATTAGAATCTCCAAAAGTGTACTGGGAATGTGGAGTTTTAAAAAGCAATCTAAGCAATGCAGAGACAGTCTTCAGGAGAATCACTGTGTCCCAAGGTTTGGATGACAAATACAAGCACCAAGTGAAAACCAGTCCCTTCAAAATAAGTGCTATGTTTGTTTTATCAAACCATGTGAAAATGGCCATGAGGTACTAACCACAGTATTACCCTAAATAGATAAGAAGCCAAAATATGTTTATGCTAAGTAAGATGGAAGTAATGCCAAAAATGAAATCTGAAAATAAATTCTTGTCATTGAAAATAAGTAGAGATGAGATCACTGTTCTTTAGAAGATGCAATCATGAGACTTTGCCTTCTAAATTTATATAATGGAAAATAGCTCATTTTGTAGATAAAAGGTATATTTATCTGTATATACAAAATAGCACAGATATACAGCTACTTTCTTTTAGTTAAATGAGAAGAAAGTTTTGAACTAAAGGTGTCTAGACAAGATATCATGTTTGCATTTATAGTAGTTATATGAATAACTACTACAAAGGCAAGAATATGCAATGTATTAATTATTGTAACTGTCCCATTAACCTGTTTTGAAACTGTCTCATTTCTACTTCTTTCTCAATAAAATTATTAAAAAATAGTTCCTTATGCTTTCTGAATGTGGCATGAAATACCTTTTCAAGTAATATCAAACAATTTTCTGATGGTCGTGTCATCTTCCAATGTATTTCCACTTTTGTTTTGTACCCAATCCCTATGAGCATGAATTGACTTCAAAGAAGCTCCTTAAGGAGACTCGAAACCTGATTGGCAAATATGTACTCCTTGCTAAGGAGAAGGCTCTTCATTGGCTTTGGAATCTGGACATTTTTTGCTATAAGGAAGTCATCTCTACATAGTTCTGGAGCTAATTACTTATAAACCTTGAGAATCTTTTATTGGAAGTGTCAACAAAAAACATAGAAATTAAAAAAATTCTGTGAACTTCAAGAGATTTAATATAATTCCTACCCTACAGCCTTCAGAAAATAAGGTGTAATTTCTTTTGAACAGATAAATCACTTTGGAGACAATTTTAGACTTACAGAAGACCATCAAACGCAATACAAAGAATTCTCATATAACATGTAGTTATGTTTCTTTCTCCGTAATATCTTATGTAACCATGGGATTTTAAAGATTAGAAGTAAAACATTAATTTTAACACAATATAATAAACAATGCACAAAACTTATTCAGATTTCATAAGTCTTCCTACTAAAATCTTTTGTTCATTTCATGATCCCAGTGAAATTTTCATTTGTGGAGTGGCCAGATAGCTCAGCAGATTAAAGTATCTGGTTAGACAGAGTGCAGAAGACAGCATTCAATGTTAAGTGTGCTGTGCCAGCCCCACCCCCTGGGTGTGCTGAGATGGCTATTGAGACTGGGCACGGTGGCACTCACCTGTAATCCAAGAGTTTGGGTGGCTGAAAACAGGAGGATCACTCTGACTCCGATTTACATAGTGAGACCCTGTACACCCTGTACTAAATACATAAAAGAAAAAGAAACTTCCATTTCCATTAATTAATCATTTCTTCTTAGTATCTTTGGCCTATGAGATTTGTTCTTTCTTTCTTTGTCTTTCACAAGCTTGACAGTTTTAATTATATCAAGTATTTGCTTCACAGATTGTCTCTTAATTAGAGTCTGTTAGAAGTTCTCTTCTAGAGTGGCATGTGAGCATCAGTCAGCTTTCTTCCTCTGTGGCAAAATATCTGAAAGAAATCAACTTGATTCATAGCTTGAAAGGTTTCAGTCCATGGTCACTTGGCTTCACTGTGTTTGGGTAGAGTAAAATCTCATGGTGAAAGAGCATGGCATAGAAAAACTGCTCATGTCTTGGCAATCAGGAAGTAAGGGTGGGGGCAGACAGAAAGGAGCCAAGAATAAGAGGTAGTCTTCCAGGGAATCACCTCAGTGACCCAATTCCACCAACTAGGTCCTACGTCCAGAAGTTCCTACCACTTCCTCCTAAAGCTATGAACTCATCCATATATCGTCAGTTGGTAAGACCAGGGGCCTCACGATCCAATCACTTCCCCAATGCCTCACTTATGAACATTGCTATACTAGGGTCCAAGATTTTAGTACATAAGCCTTGGAGGCACATTTCAGATCTAGACCACACATTGCATATACATTTAGGGCAATACTACTTCAGAAATGGTGTACCCTCCTCAGTGTATCACAGCTAGCGTACATGGTGTCCATAACCATTATTGATGATATTAACCTTGGTGACCTGGCTGAACTGGTGTCTGCAAGGATTCTCCACTGCCAACTTACAACTTTTTCATTTATAATAACTAAATATTTTGGAAGTAACAGTATTTAAGTCAATATTCTGTGTCTATCTGGATTGTTACATATAATTTTAAAACACATTTTTGAGTTTTTCCTAGGATAATTATCACTGTAGTTTTAAAATTCATGATTAAGTATTCAATTTAGAGATTCTTTTTCTTTTTCTTTTTTTTTTTTTTTTTTTTGGTGGAACCAGGGATTGAACTCAGTCAGGCCTTTGCACTTGTGCTTGCCAGGCAAGTGCTTATTCTACTGAGCTATCTCCCTGGCCCCTATTCTTTTTATTTTTGTTATCATTTCTACTTTTGGTCATTGGAATTATTTGAAAAGGAAGAGTTTTTGCCTCTTTCCTGTTTAAAGAGAGAATGGACAGAAAGAGGATACATAATTTAAAGTTAGTATGACAGTATGGAAAGTTGATTGAGTCTGCAGAGTGTGATGGCATGTCACCATCCCCTGACATCCAACTTATGCCCTGGATGTGGAAGGTCTTAAACATACAACAAAGCAAGAGCATCAAAGTGGAAATGATTTGAGGAGAGGCAGTTTCTGGTGATACTCATCTGAAAAATACAGAACTGCTTGCCAGGGATAAAGAAATTCAGAAGGTCAGAGATTATATAGGCAGAAAAAGCTAATAATAGGGATGGCAGTTGAAATTTTAGACAAATATAGGTTGCTAACAAGTGTCCAAACAAAAGTGTCAGGGATAGTGAAGAAATTCTAGAAGGAACATAGACTAAGAACTCACGAGGATAAATACTGAATGCAGGAGGGTTTGAGTGACTGCAAAAATCCAGGCAAATGTGATGTAGATACAACTAAAATGATGAGCTGGTATCATCAGAATTGCTCTCTGTGAAGTATCTGACAGGAAAAGATTGGGCTTTTAGGCTGGCTGCGCGATCTATGTGTAATAGCTCATGTCTTCAGCTTTCACATGAACATAGCCATGAACAACAGGGAACGGGATGAGCATGGCAAGAATTGATTTGCAGTGGCCAAAGCTGACCATGGAACTTCGGTACTGGGGATCAAATTCAGGACCTCACACTTACCAGAGAGATGCTTATTCCACTGTACTGTCTTCCATGCTGTCAAGTTTGAAATAATGAAGTGAGTAGTGTTCTCACAGCCAGCATACTATATAGGCACTATACTATTTACCCGTTGATGGATTCTGTCTTGACTTAAATACCTCTAAAGGGGCAGAGCATTTTAAAAAATTACTATAGTCACTTAAAACAAGGCATAGTGACACTGGAAATTATAGCTAATCAGGGATCCTTGATTTGCTTTTGATCAGCAGAGTGGTAAACATTACTTTGGAATTTAACCTAATTACTTATGGTTATAATACATTTCTCCAAGTTAGATACCTTATGCACATATTTAAAAGTTAGATTTTAAAAGTATTTTATAGCAAGTTGCTTGAGATGGTTTCAAGCAAAATGAATCTAAGCCACTGTTATTACTAAATGGCCTCTCTTCTTGGAATCTTATGATATGAGTAATTTGAACCAAGTTTTTGCTTTAAATTATTTCAGTAAGTTTAAGTAAAGTAAGTATTCACATTCTCTCCATCTTTGATTCATCTCTAGCCTGGTATTTTGTTTAATGTTCTCCTTAAACATTATACCTTTGAAATATAAGCTTTTAGAACATAATGGTAGATAAGTAGAGAAGGATGAGCCAGGCGAGAACTTGAAATAATTTCACTCTAGGAGGGTAAAAGTATATATAAAATATAAAGCTAACCCTTTTGAGAGTGAGACATCAATTCTATTTTCCTTGTATCCTCTGGGCTTTTCACGAATCTTTGAAATCCTTTTCTTATAACTTGAATCCCTGTAAAGATAGTTTTGTGTATTTATTCTCAGTTAGTATAGAACATTTTAGAATTCTTTGATAATGAATATTTTTCTTTTTGCAATATTAACAGCCTTAGAAGTTACAAATATGCAAAAAACATGCACCACAGGTAAAATGCTTGATAACTCACAAAGGGACGAAAAAGGACAGCAAAATAGCTTTCAACATTTTCAGTTTCCATAATGTTCTATGAGTGGTCTGGAAATTTAATTTCAACTCTGCCACACTTTACAGATTTGATTTGAAGTAGAAGAACCAATTTTAGTAAAATAACAAAAATTTTTTTTAGTATTTTAAACTTCATTAGACTAAATATTGACATAAGACCTATAAGAACTATGTTCAAATCTACTACTTTGGAACACTAGAGTTGAAATATTAAGCAAATTGTTTTTCAACTAAGAACTTTGTCAGCAATTTGATTTTACCTTATGAAAAAAGAGTTTCACCAAAAATCAGTAAGCAGGCCATAGAATTCTGGTTATTAAATTCATGCATTTCTTTGGGTCCAAAGAAATGGCAGGCTATATGCCAGATTTAGAGAGTGACCACAGCTCAAGAAACTTTATGGTTCAGCAGATGTGGTTATAAGATATGGCTTCACTGAAAAATATTCACCACTAAGCAATTTAAGAACTACACTCTGAGGTTTTGATTTAAAAGCTTCAAATTTTCTATAGAAAAGGAGTGGGTATATCATTATATTGGACTTGGGGTGCAGAAATATTCTGCTCAAAAAAGCCATTTACAGGATTTTTTCAAATTGCAATATTTTTACAAATCCACAAGTCCTGAGTATACATGCAGTGTCCCTACTTCATTTTCTTTTTGTTGACTTCAACATACCCAGGGGCTTTCCTTGATGCATATATTAAAAAGCCTTCATGAGCCAGGCGTGGTGGCGCATGTCTGTAATCCCAGCACTCAGGAGGCTGAGGCAGGAGGATTGTTGTGAGTTCGAGACCAGCCTGAGCTACAAAGTGAGCTTAAGGCCAGCCTGAACTGCATAGTGAGACCCTGTCTCAAAAAGACAAAAAATAAATAAATAAATAAATAAATAAAAAGCCTTCATGAGTCAGTATGTACTTTGAAAGATTAGCTCATCATTTCTGAAAATTGGTTGAAATGTGCTCTCTGATTTGTATGATATTGTGTGTACTGTTGAGTAAATGTAGGATTATTGAAATATTCCAAGATTTTAGAGGAAATATAATAAGGACAGTTATTTCCCGGGTTATAAATTTGAATACCATTATCCATAATATGCATTGAGACGTTCCATAAAATCATCAAATGCATGGGAGCAAAGTACCTAGCCATACAGGAGAATAAGAGTGAAAGAGCTTTAGGAACACATTAGTCAACATTATTCTTCAAAGTTTCAGTTTAAAAAAGATTGAGTCAGGCCAGCAGTACTTCTTTGATCTACATCAAAACTTCCCACTCTAATTTCTTGGTGGGAAGAGGAAAGTGAATATCCAGATTTCTTTTTGTAAAAGAAGAAAAAAATAAAACCCTGAAAAATGCTGACATACTTCCTCCATGGTTTCAGAACTTGTGGTTAAATTTATGAAACTCATTGAGTTACCATCTAACATTTCTATAAAGCAGATGGGCTGATGAAATTAAGATGACCAGAAGTTGCAAAGGAAGTCTCTAAATAGGGCAGACTTAGAGTATCAGGTGTGTAGTAGAGGCTGGTTCACTACCTAGGGAATAATTCCTACACACAGTTCATGGAACCTCCTGGGCTATTCCAATTTCGCGTTCACATGGAATATTCACTCACTGGATGTGTTAATTAGTACTTTTTGGCTGCCCAGTCATAACAAAGTTTATTTATAAATGCTCCTGCTTACTTGAAAATGTCCTTCAAAACGACCATACCAAATCTCACTGCACTAAATCATAAAGGTAGAGGAATAAAGACCAGGAGGAAGAGAAGTCCCATGATTTTGCCTCAGAAATTATATGTGTTCACTCACTAAGAGGGTATGCTCTGTGAGGGGAGGGTAGTAAGCATCCTTTATGGCACATCAGCTCTAGTGTGGGTATTTGAACATAATGCAGAAGATGAATTAACTCAATTTCAGTTTGATTGATTTTATCTGGTGTTATCAACCTTCTGGCAATGTGCTTCTTATTATTATCAATTAAAATTCACACTGATTTCCCACATAGGCAATATTATTCTCTTAATTTTCCAAAGTTATAGAGAAGGAGAGCAAAAGAATTGGGAGCAGAGCCCAAGTTTTCTTAGTCCAAACTTATACTATCACTACCATTAGCAGATTGAAGAAGTATTCAGTGGACACTAGAAGTTTCAAAACCTTTTATCTTCCCCCAAAATGGAGCATTGTATTCGATTTTTTTCTTTTCTACTCAAGTAGCTTGTGTAGAAATCCTTTCTTAACCACAGAGAGTTTTGAAATTCATTACATTTTTCAATTTTGAATGAACAGAAAAGTCTTCAGTTAATTATTTAGAGCAAAAGACTTCCAGTCTCTATTGCAATATTTTCCTAATCAAGTCCCTGGAACATACGCACTGACTTTTGAACCTGAAGCTGATTTCCAGGCTGTAATTGTTTTCATTCATTGAATGGGAACACTTGTTTTTTATTGCAAAGTTGTTTACGAAGCTGAGTTGCTGGAGTACTTTTCTTTTAATGAACAAAAGAGTGATGGGATATTTAGCTGGAAGGAATCCATAGAGTTTCATGTGACTAATAGAGAATTTGAGATTGAAAGTTTTCAATTCCAATGTAGGCTGCTTCATTCAAACTGGAGGAAGATGCGGCTGAAATTCTTTTAAAGGAAAAACTGAATAACAGGAAAAGAAGCTTGATAATCTCTTTAACCTAAAGAGTTCATTCTCATCACAAATAATATTTTTCCAGAAACACTGATGAATTAAAAGCCCTGCTACATACCAGGTATTCAGATACCAATTTCAGTCAGATTGGTTCTTACCCATGGAGGTAACCGATAATTTTATATTTTCATAGAAAGTGCCTATTAACTGCTATTGTTAAAGGTAATTTATAGAAATCTGGGTAAATTATATGCACAATCCCAAAAAGTTGAACAACAAAATCAGCATATTAGGCCAAGACCAATTACATATATGAGTCATAGTAAAAAGAAAACTGTTGCTTGACTTGTAGAAATATACATCTCAAGAAATGTTCCTTTCTTACTGGGACCATAAATCTTTCTGCTTAAATTGAAATATAGCTCACAAACCATATGACTTACCTACTTTAAAGAGATTACTCAGTGGTTTGTAGTATATTAACATAGTTATTTAACCTTCACAACTATCTAATTCCAGAACACTAATCTAATTTCATCATCCCAATAAGAAATTATGTACTCCTTAAGTAGTTACATGTCATTCTTTCCTTACTCCAGACCCTGGCAACCATTAATCCATTTCCTATTGTGTAGATTTGCCTACTCAGGGAATTTCATGTAAATGGATTTATACAATATGTGCTGTTTTGTAAGAAACTTATTTTTCCTTGAGATTCATCTATTTTGTAGCATGAATCACCACCACATTCCTTCTTATAGGCAAGTAATATTCAGCGTGTTCAAGAGCCACATTTTGTTCACACATTTATTTGATTTGGGTTGCTATCAGGGAAGTTGGGCTGTTTCCATCCTTTGGTTTTTATAAACAAAGCTGCTATGAACATTTATGTGTCAGTTGTTTTGTATGAGCATGTTTCTTTAATATGGCCCATTTAGAAGAAAAAGAAAAACAAGACTAACATATTTACCACAGTACCAAAGAGAAAAATTAAGTCGTCATTCTAATATTTACTCAGTGTTCTAAAGATTAGTCACTCCATGTCTTGCTAAAAGATGTATTATAGGCTCCAAATGAGATGTGGTGAAGTAAAACTTCCTGGGAAATAGTCTGAACGTGTCTATACTGAACATACTTCCCAAATGTTTCTCATTCTCAGGTTTAGGAGACATTGAAGTCATGGCTTGCAACTAGATGTTCCCCCAAATCTTCATGCACTCATAAGCAGGACTTTGTAAAGGTGGCTGGATCTAAAGTATGTGAATATGGATTAAGAGTGTGTGAGAACCAGATTAGTTCACTGATTAGCTTAGCATGATTCTGGGTGTGAAAGATGGAAAAGTCTACCCTGAGAGTGGGTGGCACCAACCAGTAGGACTGTAGCTGCAACAGAGTTTAAGGGAAAAGGAGCCTTGTTGCTGCTTCTTCGCTGCCTCACCTCCCCTGCTATGGGCTCTTTCTCCTCTGCAATACCCCTCCGTCATGCCACCCTGCTTCAGAGCCAGCCGACTATGGACTGAAACCTCCACAGACTGAGATTAAAATAAACATTTCCTCCTTTAACTAATGGGTACTTGATATTTTACCCCAGCAATGATGAAAGTAACTGAGACCTAATTATTACTAAAAACATCTAGAATATGCCATAAACATAGACATATAAAAATATGTAGTTTTACCCAGTTCCATAGCAGGTTTTCTGTATGGCATAACAATTACGTTTTGAAATCTATTTTTGTATCTTCCAATAGTATTTTCTGACAAAAGAATGAGTATTTCCTAGCTATATTATAAATCTATGTTTGAATTTATAAGAAACTGTGTAACCTTTTCAAAGAGAGCCCACTATTCTGCATTCTGATCAGAGAGTTCCAGTTGGTTTGCATGCTTCTCAGCATTTAAATACTCACATTGTTTTCTTTTGTCTTTAGCCATTGTGTGTGGATATATTTCATTGCATTTTACTTGCAATTCCTTAAACCATCTTACATTGTTTCTTTTTAACTTTGTAGTTTAATCTAGCAATAACCTCCCTCGTTGTTTGTGTATTTAACAATCTCTATAAAACTTGTGAAGAAGTAGCAAGAATAGGAAAATAAATTGGTGCACACTGATAAAGAACATTTAATAACTCAATATTTGTTAATTTGTTTCATCAATCATTACATCAGTTTTGGGTTTTTTAAATGCAATCCTTTAAAGCAAATCTCAGTCTGAGGGTGTAGGTCAGTGGTAGAGCACTTGTCCTTTATGTACAAATAGCTGGGTTCCACCATCCCAAGCATTGCAAAATGAAAAGGAAAGAGAGAGAGGCAGAGACAGACAGAGAGGCAGAGAGACAGTGATAGAGACAGAGAGAAAGAGAGACAGAGACAGAGGCAGAGAGAAAATCCCATATTTTATTTCTTTTAATAATACATTTTTAAATGTGGATTCCTTTGAAATTTATAAATAAATACAATGTAATTGCACATAACAGAAATTCCCAATATTCTCTAATATTGAAGCTCCAAATATCTCCAATTGACTCAAAAATAGCTTTCTAAAAAGTTTCCCTTGTTTAAATTAAAGCTGTTCATGACATGAAATAGAAGATGAAGAGTCTGAGGTTCTACTTTCCTCAAATGATTGTGGTTCCACTCAATTTTTAGAAATGGTTTGAAGTTAGTTCATATTTTCCTCAAGTTATGGTTTTATCTATTCCAAATTATAGTTTTATTATACAACAGCAGTGGGGGATTATATGGAAGATATTAGAAAGACTGAGTTGGCGTATCATCTAACCTACAGATCAAAACACTTAAAAGATGCCTGTTAATATTGAACAATTCAGCCAACTGGTGCTGTTGGTTGGGAATGCATGGCTGGCATTATCCCAGGGTAGTAAGTAGCAGACAAATGCAGTGGTGGAGGCATCGGAAAGTCTTTTTTTTTTTTTTTTTTTTTTTTTTTTTTTTTTT
>PVKA01044529.1:0-16117 GCA_004027165.1 Ctenomys sociabilis | reverse complement strand
CAGGCCCGCGCTGGCCTCCAGGCCACGTCTCAGTCTAGCCCCAGGCCAGCCTCCAGGTCGTGTCCATGACTAGGCCTGGGCTGGCCCCCCGGACTGTATCCAAGTCAAGGCCCAGGCCTACCCTCTGGTGTGCATCATTTCCTCCGCCAGGTCGACCTCAGGTCCAGGCCAGCCTCCGGGCCAGGTCCATGTCCTGCTCTAGGCCGGCCTCCAGGCCCAGGCTCAGGCTCAGCTCAGGGCTGCTTCCATAGCCAGGCTCCAGCAGGCCTCCAGGTGCAGGCTGGCCTCTGGTCTGCAGCATGTCCATTTGCAGAGGCCAGACTCCTCCAAGCTGGCAGTTTGGCCCTCCAGCTTGGCCTGCAGGCCGCATCCACATCCAGGCCCAGGCTGGCCTCCAGGCCATGTGTAAGTCTAGCCCTCGCCCAGGCTGGCCTGCAGACAGTGTCCTAGGTTGGCTCCAAGACTGTGTCCAAGTCGAGCCTCAGGCTGGCCTCTGGTCTGTATCATGTCCAGCCCCAGGCCAGCTCCAGGAGCTGGGTGGCCTTGGGACCGCATTCATGCCCAGGCCCAGGCCGGCCTCCAGGCAGCGTCCCTGTCTAGGTTGGGCTGGCCCCTCGACTGTGTCCAAGTCGCGGCCCAGGCCTGGACACTGGTCTGCATCATCCAGTCCCCGGCCAGCCTCCCGGAGCCGGCTGGCCTCCAGGCCACATCCACATCCAGGCCCAGGCTGGTGTCTAGGCCCCAGGTGGCCTCGGGTCACGTGCATGTCCCGTCCCAGACCAACCTCCAGGCCCAGGTTCACTGCATGGCTGGTTGCACGTCCAGGCTCCAGCAGGCCTCCAGGCACAGGCTGGCCTGTGGTCCGCACTGTGTCCATTCGCAGGCCAGACTCCAGGTCCAGTCTGGCCTGTGGGCCGTGTCCACATCCAGGCCCAGGCTGGTCTCTGGGCCACGCCCACATCCAGGCCCAGGCCAGCCCCCAGGCAGTGTCCATGCCTCAGCCTGGATGGTCTCCCAGACTGTGTCTAAGTCGAGGCCCAGGCCGGGACACTGGTCAGCATCTTGTCCAGGCCCTGGTCGGTTCCCAGTAGTGTCCATGTCTAGGCCTGGGCTGGCCCCCAGCCTCAGTCCAAATCCAGGCCCAGGTTTGGACACTGGTCAGCATCATGTCCAGGACTAGGCTGGCCTCCAGGAGCTGAATGGTCCCTGGGCCACATCCATGTTCAGGCCCAGGCTGGCCTCCGGCCTCATGATGGCCTCTGATCTACATCATGTCTGGTCCCCGGGCTGGCCTCCAGGGCCTAGCTGGCCCCCGGGTTGTGTCCACATCCAGCTCCAGGCTGGCCTCTCATCCGCATCCTGTCCAGTCCCAGGCCAGCCTCCAGGCCCCGGGCCGTTTCTCAATGGCATGTAAGTGTGGTTCAGCCTCAAGCTGGTCTCTGGGCTGCATCCAAGTCCAAGTCCAGACCCAGGCCAGCCTCCTGACTGTGTCTAAGTCTTAAACAGGCCCAGCCCAGCCTCTGGGTCACTTCTGAGTCTACTTCAGGTCCAGGCCCAGGCCCAGATGGGCCCACTGCTAGTGTCTGTGTCTAGGCCTCAGCTGGCCTGCGGCTCATGTCCAAGTTCAGGCCCCGTTCAGCCTCCAGGCTGCGTCCAAGTCTAGTCCAGTCCAGGCTCAGGTCCCGGCTGCCCTCCAGCATGTGTCCAGGGCCAGGCTGGCCTTTAAGCCTCTAAGCCTCCCGGTGAGACCCTTTGGGCCTCGCTCAGAGGTCCCTGGTAGCTACTCAGACGCTCACTCATCCGTTGTCCTCCCAGAGAGGATGGCCAATGCCGGGCCAGTACCAGTGAGTGGCAGCCTACAGGGTGAGGGCTGCTTAGCACTTAGTGGGCTGCTCCTACTTAGCACTGTGGTTCTGATACAGGAGAGGGGGCGCGGTGAAGCTAGCTGGCTGGGAAAAGGAGCAGGACCCGTCAATCACAAGATCCCAGGGCGACGCCAGCACCCCACGTGCAGACCTCCTCGTGAGCTCCCACAAGATGTGGATGGTGTGAAAAGAGACTGCGCACCATGGGAAGCTTGCTAGAATGCCTCCCCGCAGGGCGGGGGGGGGGGGCGGGGAGCCCACACTCCCTCCAAGTGGGAGCCCAAAAATAAAGCCCACTTTATTTTTGCCTTTATCTTTTTCTCTTGTTCTGCTTGCCCAAGTTTGCTCTGCAGAGCTGGTCTCTCCCATGCCCGTTGACCCCTCACTTTTCAAACAGACTACTTGGTACTGTGTTTGGCTTGTCTCATCACTGAAGGCATGAAGGACCTGGAATACTTTTGACTGGAGAGCCAGTTAAAGGAACTCTCGGACAGCAGTTCCTCCTCCACATGACAAAACGCACTGGCCACACCACGTCACACCTTCTCACGCCTGTGTGACACGTGCCCCATTGCATTCGGAGAGGCCACCTTCTGGGTTTCCACTCATCACTTGGCGGCCACTTGGGAAATTTCTACCTTTTGGCTGTTGAGAATAGTGCTTTCACATACATTCTTGCATGAGTTTTTGTTCGAGCACCTGCTTTTAATTCTTTGGGCTCTATACCTAGTAGTGGAATTCCGGGGCCACATGGAAATTCTGTTTAAGTCATTGATGAACCACAAAACTCATTTCCACAGTAGCTTTACCCTTTTACATTCCCAGCAGCAGTGCATCAAGGCCCTAATGCCTGCCTGCACATCCTCAAAGTTGCTGCTTTTTATTTATTTCATTTTGTTTTGTTTATAAAAATAGCCATCCTAGGGGTTGTGAAGTGCTAGTTCATGATTTGCCTTTTCCAAATGGCTAGTGATGTTGTATATCTTTTCATGAGCTTCTTGGCTCCTTACACATCTGCTTTGAAGGAGGGACATCCATTCAAGTTCTTTTCCCATTTTTAGAAACTTGAGTTGACTGTCCTTTTTGGTGTGTAATTCTTGATATATTCTGGAAAACAAACCCTTATCAGATGTATAATTTGTAAATCTCTCTCCCACTCTGTGCATTTTCCTTTCACTTCCTAGACAGAACCCTTTGTTGTGCAAAAGATTTTAATTTGTGGTTTAATTTTTTCAAAAGAAAGCACTTCTTTTGAAAGACTGTGATTCTGGTGTCATCCTGAGGGAACTCTTGTCTGATCTCATCTATGTTTTGTTTTGAGAGCTTTATGGCTTTAGCCCTTACATTTAAATCTGTGATGAGGTTAATTTTTCCACATCTGTGATGCCGGGGTCCAGCTTCATTCTTTGCCATATGGCTATCTGATAGTCCCAACACCACTTTTTGAATGTTTTCCCCACTATGTGTCCTTAGCACCCTTGCTGAAAAATCAGCTATATGTACATAGATGTGTGAGTTTGTTTCTGATTCTGAGTTTTATGAATGACCTATAGGTCTATCATGATGTCAGAACCACACTTCTTGGGGTCACCGTAGCTTTGCGGTCAAGTTTTGAAGTTGAGAAGCATGAGTCCTCCACCTTTGGTCTTCTGTTTTGAGATATGTTTTGGGTATCCGGGTCTCTTGTATTTTCACATGAAGGTTAGGATAAGCATGACAATTGTTTTATCTTTTTTTTTTTGGTATTTTTAGGGAAGGGTCTACAGGGTGTTGAGGGTCTCACTACTAGATTGGACTCATAGTGATCCGCCTGTTTACAGCCTCCCAAGAGCTGGGATTACAGGCATGCACCACAACATCCAGTCTCAGTTGACAACTTAGATGATGGCACTGGTAGATAAAACCAGGGGACAAGTTTCAAAACAAACAAAAAGGTAGGCATCATTTTGGCACCTGCCTATTTCTTGTACCGGTGAACCTAGCTGGAATAGTGATGATTCACTTGCTCATTCCTTCAACAAATATGTACTTCCTGCCTCCTATACATGCCTGGGATTGTTTTAGCAGTCAATGTTCCTTCATGCAGTCTGGTGGAAGATACATACATAAGGCACTTTAAATATTCATATATATATGTATGTATGTATCTTAGGGAAGGGCTTACAGGGTACTCAGGGTCTCACTACTAGATCAGATTCGTAGCAAGCTGCCTGTTTACAGCCTCCCAAGAGCTGGGATTACAAGTGCGTGCCACCATACCCAGTCTCAATCGCTGTCTCAAAGCCCCAGCCCCTGCGCCTGCTTGCAGGTGCTTTAATCCACTGAGCTATTTGGCCGGCCCTTGTGCTGTACTTTCAAAACACCTCTCAAATCTATTCATCGCTTGACATTGCTGCTAGGCACCAGAGGCTGGGTTCCTGCTCCTCTTGGGTGTAACCTTCCCCTGAACTTGGAAAACCATGGGGTCAGGAAGAAATCTTTCTCCTTGCACATTTCTATAGAATGATGCCCAGAAGCTTTGGGTTTCCTTTAGGCTCTGGGTTTTAGAATTCAACCCAGAAAGAATTTCAGGTTATTTGTTTCCCTCCAGGATGAAATTATAACCTTGAGGGCAGCCAGGAGGATGACGGGCAAATGCATTGTCACAATCCCTCTCAAGTGATCCTGAGGCATAGTTCTGATGAAGACCGACCACACAACATGGTAAACTGTTAGAATGTAAGGACCATGCCTCTTAACTTTGTGTTCACTGTGTATAGCCGATACCTAACATGGAACCAGTGCTCAGTAAATGTTGAAGTGAATGTGTGGATAAAAGAACTGAGGCCGGGCGTGGTGGCGCTTGCCTGTAATCCCAGCACTCGGGAGGCTGAGGCAGGAGGATTGTTGTGAGTTCGAGACCAGCCTGAGCTACAAAGTGAGCTTAAGGCCAGCCTGAGCTGCATAGTGAGACCTTGTCTCAAAAAGATTAAAAAAAAAAAGAACTGAAGAATGGTAGGACTCAAAGAAATGGTGGAGGGCATTGAAGGAGTGAGCACACCCTTGGCCATTTTTCTTCTTTTCAGTTATCAACTGTTGAAATGGACCTAGGCTTGTGGGGCAACTCTGGCCGGAAGAGTGCTTGAAATGAATGTAAAGATAAAAGGACCTGTGGAAGGCCACCTGGACGACTCTCCTTGAAAGAAGAGCAATTGTCTCCATTTTGCTAAACCTGGCCCTATTTCCATGTGTTGATATGTACAGAGCTGGTTGGGACTTTTCTTTATCCTCTCAGTTGGCTGTGAGCAGCGCACATCAGTCCAGCCAGGTGCTGATGTGTAGTCTTTGAAGCAAGGTGACAGGTCAGTGTTGCCCCGTCCTGTAGCTCCCAGGAAGGGTGTGTGAGCCAGGCAGGAAGGACAGCCATACTCCATGCTGTCCACTGGGATGGAGCCTCCAGATAAGAGGCTGGGACTTCCCAGGGCACAAGAAATTTACACATCAGAGCTGAAGCTCTGACCCCAAAATATTAGATACTACCTCAAATTGTGTTATGCAGATTATTCTTTCTGCACAGCCTTTGCTCTGTATATTGCAGAGGCAGTTTCAGACCTCCTACCTAGCCCAACTCATGGCACTCACCTACTTCCAGCCAGTCTCATAGTCACTCATCCCTGAGCCACACCCCTCCTCATGAATTAATAAAACCCCGGTTGCATTCTAGGTTAAGGCCTTTGTTCCAGTTACCCACTTTTCTGCCTGGACGTAGGACCCCCTTGGCTCCCCATAACTACAGATGTGCCGTGGTACCTTTACTCTCGCCATAGATTGCACTGGAAGTGGTATATCGGAATTAACTCACTAGGACTCCAATAACTTTTCCATGGGATTACAAATACAAACTTCTCGGGTAGGCAGGAGGCCCAGGGAAGGCTTTCGATAGGACCCTGGGAGGAGATCCAACATGGCTGAATAGAGGAGGAACCATCCTAAAGTTACTCAGAGAAAATCATTTAAGACTAAGAGAATGTTGTAGCCTGGCTACAAATTTTACTGGCATGCACACCAGCCAGTGCCTAGGAAGCTGTTCTCTCCTGGGTGGGTCTCCAGTTCCTTTTCTTTCCTGGGTTTTTTTTTTTTTTTCCTCCTTTGCTCTAGTGGCTAACCGGAACTTCCAGTGACAACAAGGTTAGGGACAGCAGCAGTGGTGGTGGTGAAGGTAGTGGGTGGAACAGCACCACCCTTCCTGCCCTGATGTCAGTGGCACGAGAGAGATGGATCAGGACTCATGCAGCCTTCAGCTGAGGCAGGGCAACGAATGGGAAGTCAGCACTTCCCCCACCCGGCTCCCAGAAGCATGAGAGGAGAGACACGGAGGAGCAGAACCCAGGAGGCTGCACACAGGCTGGGAGGGCAGCTGTACACGGGACTCGGAGCAGCCTCAGACCATCTCTGTCTGAGGTGTTCACAGCAACTGGGAAAGTGATGCAGAGAGACACAGGGTACGGAGGAGACATGGGCGAGCCACCAGGGGACGTACAGAAAATTGCTGCCTGAAGACTGGCCCCAGCCCCCACATCCCAAGGCCGAGATGAGCCCCGCGCCCAGCACTGATCCTACTGCAAGCTTGGTGCTGTTACTCAGCACAGATTGGAGCTCTGCCTTGGACGCTCCCACAGAACTGAGGGCACCAGAGGAATTTTATTTTTGGTTGTTGTTTTCCTTTTCCTGGTTGTTTAGGATCACTTTTATTATTTGTTTTATCTTTCTTTTTTCTCTTTCCTCAACTTTCTTTCTTGATGCTTTTTATATTTTCACGGGAGTGACCATTGTCTCTAGTCTCTCTGGTTCGGTGCAATGTTCTTTTGCTCCCTTCTTCATGCTTTCTCTCCTGTCCTCTGCTACGACTTCCCAAAGCTTAGGTGATCATCCTGTGACCTTCAGCCATTCTTCTACTATATCTCTCTTCAATTATCTCTCCATTATTTCCCCTGCCACTCTTAAGTTTCCCGCTCCACACAGGGTGTAATCGCTCCAAGGGGAAACTTACAACATACAAGTTCCTGGCTTACGTTGGATTTTGTTATGTAACTGTAGCTCTTGCCCCTACAGTTAAAGGTACCAACTTAATAGTTGCCACAGTTTGTCAGTTTCTAGGCTGTACTGGAAACTATTGCCATTGCTAATTGTACTACTTTAGCCAGGGTGTCATACCTGTTGTAATCAGTTGTTCTCCCTTGGATGACAACACTGTGATTATCTGGGGTCATGATCATCACCATAGTCCAGTACTCAAGGTTTGTGTGCTAAGCCAAATAGACAGCAACTTCTCACCCTTAATAAATTGGGAAGGTAGGACTGTGGGACAGAAACAAAGGCCAAGAGCCAGCTATACCTAGAAGACATCTCCGATGAACAGACACTTCTTGGGAAAGCCTCAATAAAGCTAACTACTACGAGCAACTTACAAGCATCAACAGAGAAAACAAATTAAAATTCTAAAACATAGAAAATGACAAGATTCAGAAAGAAAATGCAGCCCCAGTAAAACAATTAATGAATCATCTCATTAACAAGGAGACAGAGACAGACAGACAGCCAGGTGGAGAGAGAGGGAGAGAAGAATCCTTCTTTAAAAGAAAAATTTGACCTTTTTGGTCCTCATCTTTCCCAAAAATACATACTTCGCTTGTCACAAATCAACTGCTGACCCCAGTTATACTGTAACCATCAAAGCTAATTTAGGTAAAACTCGACAAAAGGTACGAAAACTAACGGTGACATGTTTTAGGAGTGCATAATAGCAGCGAGGAAAGGGTGCGTGGTAAAATATTATCACTTCTGGTCTGACTGCTACTGGTATGATCCTTAAGGCCCAATCTTCATTATCCATCCTTTGACAAAAGAAGAAAACCCCTTGTACGGGAGACCTCTAATGATTCCCACAAAGTCCAGATAAAGTGCAGAAATCTTTTTTCAAACACAATTTGTGGTCTTTTGTTTTTTTTAAATGTGTATATATGCATGTATTTATTTAGTACAGGATCTCACTATGCAGCTCAGATTCACAGTGGTCCTCCTGTCTCAGCCTCCCCAGCACTGGGACTGCAGGTGTGCGCCACCAAGCCCAGCTTCAGTGCCAGCACAGTGCACCCAGGGCTCTGGGGCCGGCACGGCATGTGATACCAGGGATCCAACCGGTGTTCTTGCGCTAGCCAGGCAGGTGCTCAGACCACTAAGCTATCTCCCCAGCCCTAGAACACATTTTGGAGCACTGACTGCGCAAACTACCTAATGTGGCCTGGGGACTCCCTGAAAACATCAGATTAGGCTCTATTCTCTCCTGGAACACTAGCTCTTCTTTCCTTTATAACTCCTGTCTTCAATAATGATGTTTTATTTCTGTTGCATGTACCTTATGCTACATTCTCTTTTGTCATTCTGCAGTGGTCAATGTGGTTATTGTGCAGCTTCACTTCCAAAAAGGTCAAGGTAACAGAAACCTCGCACATCTTCCACCTCTGTCTCTTTGCCCTCACACATAAACGAAGCCACTCAGCAAATAAGGCATTAAGGTTAACTTAATCAAATCTTGGCAATTAACATGTATAGCATAGTCTAGTATTTGAAGAGAAGAAAAAATATTGACCAGTATAAATACATGAAAAGAGATTACACCCTGACATCAAGTAGCCAAAATACAAGTTAGGATAAGATTCTCTATTTGTCTGGAAGCACATCATCTATCATTATGAGTACTCTGAACAACATCTTACACAGTACCCTTACTTTCTCTCTCTTAACGTTTTGTACATCTTTGTGTGTGTGTGTGTGCGTGTGTGTGTGTGTGTGTGAGAGAGAGAGAGAGAGAGAGAGAGAGACAGAGACAGAGAGACTGAAGACTGACAGAGACAGACAGACAGACAGACAGAGATCACACAAAGGGCTTCAAAATCTCTGCAATTATGCCTTGCATCATTCCCAAACTGACATTTTCTTTTTACTAAAGGAACTGTTGAAACTTAGAATTTAACATCATGGGATACTATTTAAATGTGCATAATCTTCCTCAGAGTATAAAGTATTGTATTTGAATTAAATCCTCATATTATCTTCAAGCTTGTGCTGCTAAGCAATTCTTATCTTGCATGGAATTTTAGGAGATTACAGTGCGAAATGCATGGTTCCAGCTAAATCCTTTAACTCACAATCTTAGGTAGAGGACTGTTCCAATTCACAAATCCACTGGTCCATTGGTTCTCAAAGTACGTTCTGTGAGCATCGGGACGAGGTTTCTGATTGCCTTTTATTAGGTCTCTTACTTTATTAGGATTACACTATTTTCATATCACCTCTAGGATGGTATTTACTTTGTTCAGTTGCATTATCTCCCAAGTATACAGAACATTTTGCAGAGGCATATGATGGTGTTACCTTTCTGATAGCTGAGGGAGGTGTGATTGTATGTTCTTGAGTTTTAAGCATTCTTCACTTTGAATATCTTATGAAAGGAATGTCAACAGATCTAACCCACACTGAAAAACTCTTCGGGGGTTTTAGAGCTTTATAGGGTATGAAGATATGTCTGCGGAGCAAACCAGAGAGCAAAGTGAAAACCTACATAATAAGAATAAATATTTCCATAGTAATCTGACATAAAGTTGATAGGCAGAATATTAAAGGAACTAAAAACCCTCAATAGTACAAATGCAATCTGATTAATAAAAGCCTCAGAGCAAAATTTCTTTAAATAAGAATGACCATGAGATATGTGTTAAAGGTGCTCAACTTCACTAATCATCAGGGATATGCAAATGGAAACCACAATGAGATAACACCTTACCACTGTTAGGGTGGCTATTAGTAAAAATTAAAAGACAGGTGTTGGTGAGGATGTGCAGAGAAATGAACGTTTATGCAGTTCTTTTGGGTACTAATAATTAATTGGCTCTGGGAGGCATGTGTCCTCCAGACGAGTGTCAAACAGTGTTTTGGTGGGAAAGGGTACTGAATCACAATGCAACTGATACTGAGAAGCTGCAGTTTGCGCTTTGCGTACCAAACACACGAACACTGGGACATAATTTGCATGCCCAAATGCATCGAGTGCTAAATTTGATGCTTTTCCAAGGAGCCAACTACCAATGTGTTACTGTACATGGCTGGTGGGAGATAAATTAACAAAGTGATTCTTTTGGACAGTATGGAGGATCCTTAGCAAACTAAAAATACACCTACCACATCATTCAGCTGCCCCACTTTGGCATATATCTCCAATCATAATATCAGCGTACCAAAGGTATGAATGCTCTTGTTTATTGTTGCATTATTCGCAAAGGCAAAGAAATGGAAGCAGTCCAAGTGTCTACCAATTGATGAATGGGAAAAAAATGTGGTACATACACACAGTGGAATATGATTCAAGTATAAAAAAGACAAGTGATATCCTGTCATTTGCAGAACAATGAGGGAAGTGGAGGACATTATGCTAAGCGAAATAAATGAGAGAGAAAGACATTTTCCCCCTGACATGTGGGTGCTATGACCAAACATTCTGCAAGTTTGTGCTCTGTTAATATTTTGTCATTTCTGGAATCCATTTCATTGTAACTGATCTGTTAGAAGAATTTCAACATGGTGATTACATTTTTCAATACTAATGAAAAATGTACAATAACAAAAATTCATTAAATGGTTTAGAAAAGAAGTAGGGTCATGCTGTATCTTAGGGAAGAGGGCTACCCTCCTATAGATGACCGACATTAGGTAACTCAGAAGCCCCATCTCTTTCACAGGTTTCCCATGCTGAAGAAAAACAACAAGAACCCCGCCTATTTTGTGGAAAGGGTAAGGAGACAATGTGAAGGATATTTTGACACAGTATTGCTCTGCTGATGTGAGGTTTTTAGTAGACGAGGTACCAGGTGTATTCATAATTCCAATACACTCAATTTTAAGCCTGAAGCCCCAAAAGACGAGCAGTGTTTAATACATCATCTCTCGTTAAATAACAGCCACAGAGTTGGCGGTAGCCAGTGAAGGATTCCCTGCCATGTAGGACTCTCCAGTTGTCTATGAATAGGACCTATGAATGAGTAAAAACAGAAAAATACCATCAGATGAGGGCAGACCAAAGGAACCCTGAATCAGCAAAGGGATCTGTAAATGAAAGCCTGAGGCTGTTCTCTGGTTATACTCAGCGAGATATTTTTTTCTTTTAAAATCAAACCAAGCCGGGCGTGGTGGCTCAGGCCTGTAATCCCAGCACTAGGGAGGCTGAGGCAGGAGGATTGTTATGAGTTCGAGACCAGCCTGAGCTACAAAGTGAGCTTAAGGCCAGCCTGAACTGCACAGTGAGACCCTGTCTCAAAAAGACAAAAAAATAAATAAATAAATAAATAAAATAAAATAAAATAAAACCAATTTCTGGAAGCTCAGATCTGTAATTGTGTAGCCGGTTAAATGAAAGTTACAGAGCAAAGTAGGGAGGTAACAGGCACTTGAGAAGCTCATGTTTCTTCAGCAAATTTTTCTCTTCTTAAAGCAAGATATGTAAATTGGTTCCTTTCTTCTTTTCTCTCTCTTTAATTCTTATTCCATACTGAAAGGGCTGCACTCTTTTATTATGTTTTATGCTAAGCTGAAGATACTCTTCACCACAGGAATATTTTTTTTTTGTTTTTTTTTTTTTTTGTGAAAGGACACATCAAGATTTAAAAAATGGAATCACAGAGTTGGCAAAACCCTTAAGGCTTAAGTTCCCTCATTAGTCAAACAGAGACACTGATGCCTAGAAATGGAGTGGGGCCTGCTTCTTGGTCCTTCTGAATGGCAAGACTGGGGGCAACAGCTAAGACTCTTTTCTCCTTTTCCTTTCCCACATGTGACACATGCTCAATAAGCTCCTCCTGTATTTCATTGCTTCTGTATAACAAGGCTACTTGACAGAATTTAGGACTCACCCTGCCAGGCTTCAGCTTCACCCAAAGCTCATTCTCAGGTCTCCTCAGTTCAACTGTTAGGGTCCGATGTGCCATATACCAACGATGGACGACATCATAAGGTACAGTATTGATGACGGCCCGGTCATAGTTGTTGTACCTAACACAGAATCAGGAGAAAGAAAGATCTCAAAACACATACAAATGTTAGCATTGAATGAATAATCATAATCAAACAATAATAATGCATAGTGACATGGCTGCTGTTTACGGAACTGTTTTCTGTTAGGCTTTCTCCACACTGACTACTTATTCCACGGATGCAATGGCAATAAGTTAACATTCTCTTAGGGGTACAAGATCAAAGGAGAGGAGCTCCACTGCTTGTGCATCCTACTTTATTCTTAGGATAATCTGAGGGTAAGGGACAGAAATTAAGTTCAAGCTGGTTTATCTCACTTTAACTAACATACAGAGTTTTATCAAAAGCACATTTCATGGACTAAATCGTCATTAGGCAAAGTTCATGGAAAAACACTGGGGAAAGATTTGAGCTGAGCTTTCACTCCATGGAGCTAATATGGGCAAGATAGATTATGCCAACAAAGATTTCTTTTTCAGTAGAATGACTTATAACTTCTCAAATGTCTTGCTTGGTAGGACAGATTCCAGCTATAAACTAGTGGACAGTTCAGCCAGGGTTCCTAGTTCATTCATTCTATACTAATATTTATATGTGCTGGGCAGTGTTTCAGGTGTTCAATGTAAAATAATGAACAGAGCAGACATGATCTCAGCCTTTGGCTAGTTTATACTGTATTGAAGAGAGATGATAAACTAATGATAAATACGTAAACAGGACAATTTTAGCCAGTTACATATGCTACGAAGAAAAAAGTAGTATTATGTAATTAAGGGTGGTTAGGAAATCTATGTCAGTTGGAGTGCTGAGTGTAGACTTTTCTTAGATGTCATGTTGAAAACAATACCTATGTGATTAGAAAAAAGCACAGCAATGTGACATGCTGAGGGAAGGGTGTTCTGGGCAGATAACAGCAAGTACAAAGTATTGAGGTGAAGGAGTATTTTATTGTGTTTGCAGAACAACAAGAAGGTTGTGTGGTTGACGCTAAACAAAGGAAATGATGGTGGAAGAGATGATGTGGAGGGAGTAACCAGGGGCCGGATCATATGTAGCCATGCAAGTCACAGTGATTCTTTTTTCTGGGAATGACAGAAAGTCACTGAAAAACTTCGACTAACACAATAGATTTCTGCTTCTGCTCTGACAAATGAACCTTTTGCTGAAGTGCAGTGCTGTATATGTGCATAGAAAAGCACACAAATAAAACTTGATGAATTTTAATAATGCTATCACATACATATCACTAGCATCTAGATGAATAAAGAGATCATTGCCAGAACCCCAGAACCGGCCCTTGTGCTGTTTTCTAGTTACACGCCTTCCATCATAATTTCCATCACCACAAATCAGTTTTGCCTGTGTGTGTGCATGTGCGTGTGCGTGTGCGTGTGCGTGTGTGTGTGTGTGTAGAGAAATGGGATCATGCAACATATATGCTGTTCTACATGACTTTTTAATATATGTTTAGGAAAGTCATCATTCTTTAGCAGTATTTTATTCATTTTTGATGCAGTATAGAGTTTGATTGTGTCTACATCACAATTTACTTATCTATTATACTGTTCATAAGCACTTGAACAGTTTTTGTTTTGGAACCATTACAATTGGCACTGCTACACACATTCTATTTCATGTCTTTTGGTGAACATATGTATTTTTTCTGGCTAGTATAAACTTAATAACAGAATTTCTGGATCTGTGAGGTATGTGTTATGCTCAGCTTTAACGGACTCTGCTAGAGACATTCATTTCAAAGAGAAACAAATGTCCAGTGCTGCTCTTTCTAGATATTACACAGTGTTTATTTGTTTTAGTACAAATTGAGCCACTATTCTTAGTTTTCTCATATAGAAAACGACCACATTAACATTTGCTTAGTGGGATTCACAGGACTACTGTGACAATTAACTGAAAAAACACAAGCCTATTTTCCCCCAGGCGTTACAAAGCCATGCCCTCAAGGAGAACAGGATGAGAAAATATACAAGGGGTTATCAAACAATATGATATGTTTAAATAAAAACAGTATAGTACAAGACACATTGCCATTAATTCTCCCTGACATACTCTCCCTTGCTTCAAACACATCCCATCATTTCTGCCACTTTCTCAAGCAGTCTGGAAGTCCCTTTCTGTGGCAAATGACACTCCCAAGTGCCATCCTATGGAAAGGCAGGTTTGTAGAAACATTGTGGTGTGTACTCATCCACCTTATTCAGTGGATCCGGCGCCCTGTGATTTCTGGCTCTCCTCCAAAGTCAAAGTCAAAACAACCATGAAGGGTAAACGTTTTGAATCAATTCAGGACATTAAGGCAGCCACAACAGTACAACTAAAGACACTCAGGAGAATGTCCCATGTGCATTGAGAAAAATGAGTGTTCCGACGTTTTGGGATGGAACATGCTGTAGACGGCTCCCAAGTCCATTTTTTCACAGATTTAATTCCGCTATTTTTCTGTTCATCTCTTTTTGTCTAGTTGACCTATCTACTTATGACCGTGGGACATAAAGGTCCCCCACAACCATTATGCTAATACTTACTTGGCTTTTCACGAATGTTAGTATTTGTCTTATGCAGTTGAGTCACCAGTATGTGATGCACATATGTTTGTGATTGTTATCTCTGCTTCTTTGTGTTTGCCCTTAACAAGTATGCTTGTCTCTTCTTTGTATCTTTTGATCATTTTTGGCTTAAAGGTTAAATTTTCTGCAAATAGAATGGCTATGTTTGCTTTGTTTTAGGTTCCTGTGGCATGAAGAATAATTTTCCATCCTTTGACTTTTAGTCTATGAATTTCTTTTGAGGTTAAATGTGTTTCTTGAATGCAATATATTGTTGGATTTTTTTTTTTAATTATACTGCCAGAAGGAGAAACGCTGAGAAACATGACAGGGGCAAGACCATTCACTTATACACACTAGATGGGTAAGACAATGATCCTGAGAAACATCAGGAGATTTTTGAAACTAGCAGTTAAGTGCTACGATTCTCACCCCAACTAACTATATATGCTGATACCTGTGAACCAAGCAACTGCACTGAATTTCACAGTGTAATAGAAGGGTCACACTCCAAAGGCCTGCCATTCTAGTCTTCTAAATATGTACATCTTGTCATGACATACCAGCTATTACTATACTGCTCTTTTTATAAAGGGTAATAAATGAAAAATAAGACAAAACAGTCACAAGACAGTCCTGCTACAATGCTACTATGCTGTATATAGACAGATTTCTAAATATCTATGTAAATATATGTAAGTGCTTATTGCTGTTTTTTTTTTTAAATCTTCTTTATATTCTGTACGGACTTAGAGTTTAGTATCAATACTTGACGGAAAATACATGCTCCATGTTATGCCTATGATGTCTGATACTTAGAAAAATAGTGTGGGTAAACTCAACTGCATATGTTGCAGGGTAATACTCAGCTTCTCTTCTGGAGGCTTAACAACCTAAGTTTGCAGATCAAAAATTGGAGAAAAAGAAAGGCTGCAAGGTCAGCCAACATTTTGGCCCTAGCCTTCCAAGATCAGTGAAGACTCAGGACATAAGAGAATATGTACTGTAACATCATGGAACTCAGTTGTGCCCCAAATTTTCTGATCAAGGAGATTACGGAGGCACACAGGAATGTGATTGATGATGTAGAGTGTGTCTAAGGAGAGTCACATGGAGAGAAAACTTTCTCTCAGGCTTCCACAGACAGCAAATTGGTCAAGCAATGGCCGTGACTCATCCACGAGGCTGACACTCACAAGGGATCTACAAAGTGCCGTACAGGGTTACAGGATAAACCCTGAGGGTACCTGACTGGCCTTGTCTGATACAAAAGTTACATCTCTTGTCATATAGGTCTTGCTTCATCTCGGTCTGAACCATCCAGTAGAAAAGTGTAACAAGGAGGTATATAAAATAAAGTCATATTAATATACTGAGCTGTGAATGGCTCAAGTCAACAACTTCTGTGGATTACCCACTTCTATTGTGGACTGATGATCTGTGTTGGATTTTTTTCTTAAAAAAATATGTATGTATATAAAAATTAGCTATCAGTCGGGTGTGGTGGCACATGCCTGTAATCCCAAGCACTCGGGAGGCTGAGGCAGGAGGATTGTTGTGAGTTTGAGACCAGCCTGAGCTACAGAGTGACCTTAAGGCCAGCCTGAGCTGCATAGTGAGACC
>PVKA01044528.1:0-16120 GCA_004027165.1 Ctenomys sociabilis | reverse complement strand
TTTTTTTTTTTTTTTTTTTTTTTTTGTCTTTTTGAGACAGGGTCTCACTATGCAGTTCAGGCTGGCCTTAGGCTCACTTTGTAGCCAAGGCTGGTCTTGAACTCACAACAATCCTCCTGCCTCAGCCTCCCAAGTGCTGGGATTACAGGCCTGCGCCACCACGCCCGGCTACAACTGAAGTTTTATTCATAAAGTCTTTACCTATACCAATATCTTCAACAGTTTTACTTATTCTTTCAGCAAGCTTGATGTTTCTGTTTTAATATTATATCTTTGATTCATTTTGAATTTATTTTAATGCATGGGGAAAGATATGGGTGCAATTTTAGTCTTTAGTATGTGCAGAGCCAGTTGTTTCCAGCAAGCACTTTATTAAAGAGGCAATTTTTCTTTCAGTGAAGATGTGCAACACCTTTGTCAAAGATAAGGTGACTAAGTGTATCTAGAGTTGTTTCTGCATCTTCTAATCTGTTCCATTGACCTTTGTGTCTGTTTCGTTTTTGCCAGTACCACATTTTTTTTTTTAACGCATTTGGTACAGAGTCTCACTATGTAGCGCAGACTCATAGTGATCCTCCTGTTTTCAGCCTTCCCAGCACTTACAAGTGTGTATCACCACGCCTGGACTCAGTGGGTAGCTCAGCATGCCCAAAGGTGGGGACAGCACAGCATGTGGTGCCATGGATTGAACCCAGGTCCCTGGAGTTGTCTAAGCAGGCACTTAGTCGGTTGAGCTATCTCACAGACTGTCAGTACTACAATTTTATTTGTAGATTTATTTGGGATTGAACTCAGGACCTTGGCTTGCCAGGCAGGTGCTTATAACCTTGAGCTCTCCCTAGCCCTAGTACCACACTTTGTATTACAGTAGCTTTGCAGTATAATTTCAAGACAAGGATTGTGATGCTCCCTGTCTTTCCTTATTGCCCAAAATTGCCTTTTCTATTCTAAGTTTCTTCTGGTTCCAAATGAAGTTTAGGAATGCTATTCATAATTCTATAAAATGGGCCATTTAAAGTTGGATGAGAATTGCACTAAATCTGTATAACAGTTTTGGAAGTATGTACATTTTCACTATATTGGTTTTTCCTTCCAAAGAATGAGATATTTTTCCATTTTCTGGTATCAAGCTCAATCTCCTTTTCAGCGTACTATAGTTTTCAATGGAGAGGCCTTTTACATCCTTGATCAGACTGATACCTAGGAATTTTATTTTTCTGGATGCTACTGTGAGAGGTGTTGTGTCCCTAATTTCTCAGTTATTGAGCTTATTTATGTACAGTAAGACTGTTGATGTTGGAATGCTGATTTAGTATCCAGCCATGCTTCTGAATTTGCTTATTAAATCTAGCAGATTTTATGTGCAGTTTTGAGATTCTTCTATACTCTATAGAGATTACTCTATAGAGCATCATGTCATCTGAAAATAATGACAATTGAACTTCTTCCTTTCCTACTGTTATTCATTTTATATCTTTCACTCATCTAATTGCTCTGGCTAAAAATTTCAATAAATGTGGAAATGTTCAATAAAAGTGGAAACAGTGGGTGTCCTTGTCTTTTTCCTGATGTTAGAGATAAATCCTTCAGTTTTTGTCCAATTTTGTATGATGTTGGCTTTTGTTTTAATAAATGACTTCTATCAGGTTAAGATAAAAGATTCCTACTCCAGTTTTCTGTAGGATTTCTTTTCTTGAATGGGTGCTGGACTTTATCAAATACTTTGTCTGAGTCTATTGAGATGATTATAGGATTTTGGTCCTTGACTCTGTTAAGGTGGTGTATTATACTTGTTGACTTACATGTTGAACCATCCACACATCCCTTGGATGAATCCAATTTAGTCATGTTGTATAATATTCTTCATGATTTGCTGCATTTTTGGAAGTCTATTCATTAGAAAGTTTAGCCTACAACTCTCTTTCTTAGTTGAGTCTTTCTTCAGTTTGGTATCATGGTAATTTTGCTTCCAGGAATGAATTTAGGAATATTGATTCCTTTTCAATCTCAGTAAAGAGTTTAAGAAGTAGTGGTTTTGGGTCTTATCTAAATTTCTTATAGAACTCAGCAGTGAATCCATCAGTACCTGCCTTGTCTTTGTTGGTAGGACTTTTAACTTCATTTTTTAAATTTCATTTATTGATATTGTTTTACTTAAGAGTTTTATATCTTCTTGATTCAACATTTTGGTAATTTATATGTACCTAGGAATCTGTTCATTTCCTCTGTATTTTCCATCTTATTAGCATAAAAGTGCACAAAGTAGGTGTCGATGATCTTCTGGATTTCTGCAGGGTCCAGTGTGATTTCACCCCTTTAATTTCTAATTGTGTGGATCTGAGTATTTTATTTCCTTTGAAGGTTGAATAAGGATTTGTAGATTTTATTTAATCTTTTGAAGAATGAATTCTTCAATATATTCATTATTTGTATTGTTTTTCTAGTCTCAAATGCATTAATTTCTATTCTGATCTTTATAGCTCCCTTCCTTGTGTAAGATTTTGGTTTAGGCTAGAAGCTTGAGGTTTACCATTATGTGGTTTATTTGTACTTTCTCTGTTCTCCTGATGTTATTCACTGATATAAATTTCTCTCTTAGGACTGTTTGTTAGTGTATCCCATAAGTTATGGAATGTTTTATTGTCATTATTTGATTGTAGAAATTGTCTAATTTTTTCTTTAATTTCATTTGTGGACCATTGTTCATCAGGAGGTGCTATTTAATTTACATGTGTTTATGAAGTTCTTGCAGTTTATTTTGTCATTGACTTCCAAATTCATTGCAATATGCTCTGGTAATGCACATAGAGTAATTTCACTTCCTCTGCATTTATTTAAGGACATTATAAAAGCTAGTATGATCTATTTTGAGAACATGCCAGGAACAGCTGAGAATAGTGTGTTCCAATGTTGTGGGATGAAGCACTGTAGATAATGACTAAGTCCATTTGTTCCAAAGTTTGATTCTGTTTTAATATTTCATTGTTCAATTTTTTTTAATCTAGTTGATACATCTTTTTGTGACATTGGAATATTGAGAGCTCCCAAAATAATTGTATTAATGCTTATTTTATCTATGTCCATTAATATTTATTTTATGTAGCTGGGTTCACTGGTAGTTGTTGCATATATATTTATGATTGTTATCTATTCCTCTTGGGTTGTTTTCTTTACAAGAATGCAGTAATCTTTGTTTCTCTTAGTAAGTCTTGGCTTAAAATTCACTTTGTCTACAAATAGAATAGCTAACCATGCTTTTTTCTCTGCATTCCTGTGGTATGGGGTAATTTTTTTTTCCATTCTTTCTCTTGTGAATTTGGATTAAATGTGTTTTTTAATGGATCTTGATACTGTTGGATCTTGCTTCTTGATGCATTCTGCCAGTCTTTCTCTTTTGATTGGTAAATCAAGAACATTAATGCTGATTATGGTCTACATTGACATTGGTTATATCTGGTATGAATTGACTTATCCTTGTTATGCTTTGTTCCTATTGGTGGCTTCCCATCTTTTTTCCTCTTTCTGTTTAATTATTTATCTTGCTTGGTGGATTATTTCTATTAGGGTTAATTGATTTGTAGTCCTTGTTATCTCTTTGTACAATATTTTTTAAAACATTTGGAGTGCTAATTTGGTGCTCATAAATTTTCTCAGATTTTTTTGTCATAGAAGTATCTTATTTCTCTATCAGTTTTCAAAATTTGTTGTGAGTTACTCCTATCTGAGTTGAAGGGATTTTTCCCTTTCAACATTTGATGTACTTCAAGCTCTCCTTGACTTGATGATTTGTGTTCAGAAATCAGCTATGATTTTGATGGACTTGCTTTTATATGTGATTTGTTTCTTTTCCCTAACAGCTTTGAAGATAACATTCTGTGTCTCATTTCTGGAATCTTGATTATGATATGCCTTTGTATAGTTTTTATGGTGGCTAGTTGACATTCTATGTTTTATGAATTATTTCTATCAGGGAAGTTTTTTGCCATGACCTATGTGAACAGGTTTTTTTCATATCATTTGTGCTGTGTCCCACTTTTTCATGACCCCAGTCAACCTGCATTTTATTTGCCTCGTCTAATAGCTGCTGAATTTATTTATGATCCCTTACTATTCAAAAATTTTTTTCTTTTCATGATTACAAAACACAAGCCTATTATCCATATCTGAGATCCTGTCCTCACACTGGCTTAATTTGCTTTAGATACTTTCATTTGGATTTTTATTCTCCTGGATATCTGCTTCTATCTGCCTTATGGACAATATTTCTTTCCAATGTTGAGTATTTCTAGCTTCCATAATTTTCTTAAATCCCATTATTTTTTTTGTCTATGCTCTAGAGTCACTTAGCATGCCTTTCATTTTAGATATCATCTCCGCAATTATCTGGGAAATCATTTCTGATTTAACTTTTTCCATGTACTCATTCAATTGCTTTGCTCTTATCTCTTCAGAGATATCAGGCAGGTGATTGGTGGATGCTCCTACCTCAGTGACCCCTGTGTTTGCCTTTTGTGAGCTGAATGTATGAAGTTATACCTTGTTTAAGTGTCTTCTCACTTTCTTTTCTTTTAGCTTAATTTCTGGGGGGATGCTCTTGAATTGCTAGTTCATAAAGTTAAAGGTAGTGGAAAATTAAAGATTAGCTCAGATTATCATTTTCTAGATTGTAGTTGAGGTTAAATACAAGAGAAGCAGGTTGGAGAGCAAAGGCTGGTCAACAAGGTTTGGGGTTATTGAAGGATACAGGAGAGAAAGAATGGAAGAGAAGGCCTAGAAATTTGGAAGTGAACCAAACAACCCATGGAACCTGGACAACCCGAGCTGGTCAGAGCGTGTGACTCTGGCTCCTCCTTTCTTACTTATTTTTGTTCTTTCAACAATTAGGGGTTGTTTTATTGCTAGTACTTAGAACCTTTAAGAAAGGACTCCTTATGTACCTTCCAGCTATATCTGAGTCTTGAATTCTAAGTCTATTGCAAGATCCTACCTTATCAACTCGTGGGGGATGAAAAGTTGCTGCCTGTTCAATACAGCCCTGGTTCTTTGGCATTCTTCCACAGTATCATCTGTGACCCTTAGTCAGTCTTAGTCTTGGAATATCAGGAAGAACAGCTGATTAGAAAAATTGGATCTGTTTTTGCTATAGTGGTACTATCGTCAATGATAATAGAATCAACTACAACCTAGAAAATGATAATCTGAGCTAATCTTTAAATTTCCACTGCCTTTAACTGTATGAACTAGATTTGTAGTTATACCAAAATCTGAAACAAACTAGAAAATATATGCAGTACATAAGCCCTTAATATGTCAATTTTGCCCTCAGGGGTTAAAATTTAAAATGAGTTAAGGATAAAATAGAGAAATGAAAGAAGAGGAAGAGATTAGAAGAATGAGTATTTCATTTATGTCAAACAAAGTATTTCTAAAGAGTAAATATGGTTAAAGTAGTCATTAGAGGAAATAGTAAATGTGAACTTTGAGTCTGAGAAATCACTTACACTGCCTGGAATGGGTAAAGTCCAAGTAGATAAGAAAAAAAGTGAGATGACTCTAATACTTTTAAACAACCTACTTCTCTAGTATGAAGGAATGAATACTAGAGTATGAGTAGAAGAAGTGGAGAAAAATGACTATTTTTTAACTCTCCAGATCTTTGTGCTTCCCTCCAAAACTGACAAATTGGAATTTGTGTTTATGTTGAAAATGTAAAACAGTAAAAGATCATGAACTAAGAGATGGCAAGATTTTGGTCAGTTAATGCAAATTTTACTTCATACAGGAAATGTTCTTACTGAACTAAAAATATTTAAGTGGGCATTTAAGGTGATTGTTAAATATATAATTTCTCTAACTTCTTTTGCTATTTTCAACTCCTCTTCATCTATAATACGCAGGTCTTGATACTTTTAATCACATGAACATTACTTTACTTCTCTTCTTCACTCTTTCTTTAGAAATACTCGTGTAATGTGATTCTGGCCAATGTGGTATGAAAGCCCAGTAGGGGCACCTGGCAAAGTTCCTTCTTGAGAGATGCAGAAGAGAATGTTTTCTAGTCCTCTCACGTGTCTTGAGAATACTAGGATTTGTCTAGACAACTTCCCTGAGACTATCATAATCTAACAATGGTTGAGAGATGCTTAGCCCATGGGGAAAACAATCTATATTCTTAGGGGCACCCTTAAACTGTTGAGTCAACCATCCATGGAACCCCTCTATCTCTGGACTTTGGGCTATACTGGGGCCTCTTGGGATCAGCTGTATTTTAGTCAAAATCAATTCAACTGAAATGTCTTCAATACTCTGCACATTAAAATATACTTTTTGTGTAGGTATTAGAGGGATAGTAGTTATACAGATCAAGAAAGAATGTACTTAAGAATTAGGAAGCTTCAAGGAATAAAACATATTTTTCCTTGAATGCCACTGTGCTAAGGCAGGAGGTGCTTGTACAGTAACTCTTTATGTTGCTTCTTAGTAACTAGAAGAGCCACTTATATATTTGTATAAGGCACTTTGAGTGATACATATCTGCATCCGCAAACCATACAATGACTTCTAGAATGCTATTGATTTCTGCTGCACCTCTTAAGGAGCTTCCTGTGTTTATTTCACATTATGCTCACAGGCTAGGAACATTTTCTACCAACAACTCAAAGCAAGCTAGTGCCCAGAGACATATACAAGGGTTGTAGTTTTTCTTGAATTACAAGGATATGCCATACTGTATGTAACAGACTCACTAGGAGGAAGCACTTAATATATGCCCACTAATTGTGCTTTAGTTGTAAATTTCTTTTATGATATATTACTAAATTTTCATGGAAACATGCCTAAGAATTAATGTGACAGCAAGGAAATACAATATATACATGATAGTCATCCACCTTCATAGTATTTAAGAAACTGACTCTAGATTTTATATTAATTTTAAAAATGCTTAATAGAATTTTATGGCATAGATTCTACAAATAACTGGAAATTCTGCTTATTTGTAAAGCTTAAATAATATCTAATACGTATTGTTCTAGAGGGCAAACACAGTTATATTATTTATAGATAACTGCTGAATTTTTAGTTTAAGAAATTTCATTCCATAGAATTCATCACAAACACCATCAGAAAGGACAGCATCTGGTTCTATTTATAACACCTCTGCCATCATCACAGTGAAGTTTGAAATACAAAAGTGACTACAGGCATTCTCATTAAGAGTTTCTTGCCCATTCAACACATGACCCAATTTAATTCTGAGAGGAGCTCATTGGCCACATACTGACCAGAACACATTAATTGAGTTGTTTGTTACATATGGAACAATGAAATGAATTCTATTTGATCTTGCTATTCCTGTAACATGATAATACATTGAACTTATGAACAATTTCTTTAGTCATAAACTGACTTCCTCTGTAATATTTCCACCTCCTCAGTTTCAAATTTAGCATAATTACTCTGCTGTTGAGTTATGAAATCTAAAAATGTTAGTCAACATAACTGAGCAAAATATAATTTTTAATAAGCCCCAATTATTTTATAAACAACTGCAAATGTGTTAACAGAGTTGTACAGACATTGATCTCATTTTAAAGCAGATGATTATTAATTTACAAGGTAGAATTATACAAACACTAAAATATCCTAAAACCATACATAGAAAACTACTATTGTTTTAGTAGTGACCCTTCAGTGTAGGGAAGTGGGAGCATAATAGTCATTAAATCCTATCTCACTCTTGCTGATGCACAGAAACTATTCTGTGTGAAGGATTCGGAAGGAATAGCAAATACCTTCTGTAGGAAAAAAATATGAGGGTCAGTAAGTTTAAAGCTTTGTATGATATTGTCAGTTATGGCTACTGTATGCATGAGGAGTACGAGGCTCAGAAGAGTTAGATAATTTAGTCAAGGCAGCACGCATAGTAAATTACAAGAATTTACATCCAGTTCTCTGGGAAGCTAAGAGCTATCCATGTGCTTGATTACATTTTTCTATTATTCTGTTTGGATTTATAATCTTTTCAGGGAGTAAAGACACAAACATGAAACAATGAAATGTTATAAGCCAACTATGGTTTTCTACCAGAACATGTAGTCCAGAAAGTATGTGTTTGTGTTTGTGTGTGTGTGTGTGTGTGTGTGTACAGTGTGTGCAATGGTAGAGGAGGAGGTAAATAAACACAGACAAAGGCAGTTGAAGAAGTTTTCATTTAATGATCTTAATTTTTTTCCCCATCTCCTTAAAGTTGGTCATCACTTTTTAAATAGCGTTTATTTTTTTTAAATATGTTTCTTACAGAGCCTAGAGAGTCTCACTACATAGATCAGACTCATAGCGATTAAGTCCAATCTCTTTTTTTTAATTTATTTTTTATTTTATTGAAGTAAAAATATCAATGAGACAGTTTTAAGACACCTTAACAAGATAGATTCGATAAATTAATACATTGCAAACTGTTTTAATAATGTTCTGGTATCATGCAAGGTGCATACATGATATTATACTTACAGACATTATTATAGCAGATGTCTCTTATCAGTAAATTTAGAGAGTGTAGCTGTTTACTTATCTTATTATTATTTTTGTTTTACCAAGCCCAATCTCAATCTCTGTCTCAATATGCCCCAGGGGCAGGGCCTGCACTGTAGGTGAAGGGATCAAACCCCAGCTTCTGCCCCTGTTTGTAGGCGCTTTAATCTTCTGAGGTATTTGGCTGGCCTGTTAACAGAATATTGAGCCCAGCTTTAGTAAATTTTGTTTAAGAATCCAGACAGGAGAAATGTAATAATTTGATATCAGTGAACTCCAACAAGTTTTGAGAAAGGCCTTGTTTTCCTGGAATGTTCCCTGTTCTGAAAGCAGTTGGAATTCAGCAGCCACTCTCAAACTTCCAATGCAACAAGTAAAAAGTATAAATTTGTCTGTGATATTCAGGTTGATTTAATTGAGTTAGAGATTTAGATACCAGACTTATCACTTGGGTAAAAACAACAACAACAACAAAAACAGCATTAGGACTTGCTTTTATTCTGGAAACAAAAGAAACCCAAGGCATCACCTACTAGATGGTCACCTAGGGCCTGCTGACTTCTCATATTTTTCTACTTCCTTCAATTTATAACACTCACAGAGATCTCATACAACACCTACTTCTGGGCTGTGGTCTTGTGGATTCTTTGATTATTTTTATATTTACATGTCATATGGCTTCTCTCTGTACCTGACTGTTCATTATTTTGGAAGTGGCATTTTTTTCTGTTTTTATCTGATTTATGATCATTTCAAGTGCTCTAGTTAGTATAATGACTTTAGTTATGAGTTTCAACATCAAACTGGAGTGAATTTAACATATCTTATTTGATATCAATTTTAAGCAAGTAATAATTACTCATCTCTTAATTTAATGAATTTCTGCTAGGGGTTTTTTTTTCATAGGAAGAGAGTATAAATTATTAATCATTTTCAGGCAGTGGCTTTTGTAAATGAAATATCTTCAATTTGTAACTAATCCTTTTTCCAAAATGAGTATTATACAGGATACTTTCCTTTTAAAAATAATTCATTCTGAAATAAAAATCTGTATAGTCTAATATGTGCGAAAGAGAAAAATATCTGAGATTTATGAAGAATAGTCATCAAGAATTTTGTTTAAAGGTCTGGGAGATGGCTCAGAGGAATAAGCACTTCCCTAGCAAGCACAAGGGCCTGAGTTCAATCTCTGGTTCCACCAAAAAAATTGTTCTTTGTTTAATAGAAAAATATAATTATATACCAGCATATATTAGAGTTGGTTGCAGAGAAAGTGTCTTCAGACACCTGCGGAGCATTCTATCAATACCTCCACTGCTCCATAATGAATGCAGGACCACACTGAAGCTCTTGAGAATACACACCTTTCTTTAACTTTTATATAGCTGAACTCCAAAATAATTGAGAGTTGAAATACATTACACATTTCTCTGACCCCTGAGAATATGTCTTGCAAATATACAACCAAAATTCTTACTCTTACTTATTCAAAATGACGAAAATGTATATGAGCCCAATGAGCCAAGAAAATGTCTTACCTTGAGAGTCTCAGGAGGACTGTAATGCTTAATAGGCAATAGTTAAAATATTCTATGGATTACAAAAGGAATTGAACATAGAAAGAAGAAAATGTGTTTATAAATACACAGAAACAAATTTTAAAAATACAGTGTCTGGGTTTTGACAAATACATATACACATGCTTTTTAGTCAACTGTGGCTTTTTATTTGACCATTTTTTTCTTTAAATATTTAATGTTTCCACTAATAAACTAGCTGAAAGGTTTAACTGAATGATAAATTGTCAGAAAGAATGTAGAAAAGAAAGATACAATATTGAGATGGTGAACAGAGCTTGTCAGGTTACTGAAGGAGAAGAGATGCCATTATTGAAATATTTTAAGTAACTTTGAATAACTTATAATAAAAACGATTGAGGATATTTCTGTCATTAGGCAAATTGCACGGCAGAAGATATTGTACAATATTAAGACATCTCTCACTACACTGAACTGATAAGCCCAACAGAATCAAATATAAGCTGCATCCTGTACATAATATCCACAGAGATACCTGTAGGACACAACAAATATGTTTTTTTCATGTAATCACACTTTATTTAAAAGCCCAGCCTCATCTCTAAACCATGCATCATAGGGAAAGCAATATGTTCCTTTAGGGGCAGAGAACATAGAATGTGGATCAAATGTAATAATCACAAAACTGACACATCACCTTCATGAACAATATAAATCAAGGTCCAATCAATCAATGCCAGAATTCGACACCTGCTTTGAAATTTGCAGATAGCCGGGTGTGCTGGTGCAGGCCTGTAATCCCAGCACTGGGGAGGCTGAGGCAGGAGGATTGTTGTGAGTTCGAGACCAGCATGAGCTACAAAGTGAGCTTAAGGCCAGCCTGAACTGTACAGTGAGACCCTGTCTCAAAAAGACAAAAAAAAAAAAAAAAAAAAAAAAAAAAAAAAAAAAAAAAAAAAAAAAAAAAAAAAAAAAAAAAAAAAAAAAAAAAAAAAAAAAAAAAAAAAAAAAAAAAAAAAAAAAAAAAAAAAAAAAAAGAAAAAAGAAAAGAAAAAAAGAAACTTGCAGATAACTTAGAAATATATGAATTTTCTTAGGATAACAGTTCAAATTAAAATTGCATACGACGCCTCCTGTCTAAGAGGAAAAACAGTTGAAAAATACTCCTGCTAAATTCTGAATCACCTCACATCCTTTCCCAGTCTCTTGTGATCTGCCCTCTTAGATATCAGAGTCAGACAACTCCATCATTCTGACCTCAGACTGACCCTAAGTCATATTATTGATTATACTGGATAATTATTAATAAAGCCCACTTTTATTCTCAAAAGTATCTCAGCTGAACAAATTATATAGTTATCATAATTAAATGAAGGCAGCAAATAGGAAATTTTTATTAATGATACAAGTTCATTGTTAATGAGATTTAATTAAGAAAATTTTAATTATAGAGTATCTCTTCACGACGGAAACTAATTTTTAAAAGGCACATAAGTACTTTATTAAATAAAATACTTTTTGATATTTTGCAATTCATTTTCACAGTTGCTATTTAAAAAAAAATCCATGAGGATTTTTAAAAACAAGTATTCTTGAGAAAATCCTCCCAGGAGGCTTTGCTTTCCCTTAACAGGTTATAACTGTGACATCAACTTTCGGTTATGTTCTTTGTTGCCACAAGAATGACTCTGCGCTAATGTTTGCACAGAGCTGTCCTGCCGAACTGCTGTATGATTTATTTATGTTTCATCATTTGTGAATATTAGCTCTAGAATTTGAGTTGCCCTTCAGTAAAGGGTCTATTTCTCCTCTGTTACAATATCCACAGCAGTCGCTAACTAGTCATGTAACAAAACAAATATACACGAGATGCTCTGAGGTGTTGGTTTAAATGCAAAATACATTGAACTATGGCTATTTTCTGATTCAATTAACACTTACAGAAAACCTATTATGTGCCAGGTATTTTGACACAATTTTTTGTCTCATCCTAATAAGAACCTGTGAGACGTATGTTGCTTTCCAGGTGGGGAAATAGAAAGCCAGAGCTGCTAATTAATGAAAAGATGATTAAATAAAGGATGATTAATTCAATACAAGCTTTCACCTCTACCTTTGCTCCAGTCTTTGACATCTAGATGAGAAGTTTTCCGAGGGATAGAAGGTCATTTTCCGCAAGGCTGAAATACGAATCCTTGCACAAAAGTTGAAATTGATTACTTCTATTTTACAAGAAGCATCTCAGTACTTCCTGGAGGGAAAAAGTGGGCAACGAGAATAATTTTTATCTTCTTTTTTCTACATTATGCCTTTCACAATTTTATGAAAGAAACGCACCATTTCAGTGGAAAGACTTTCACTGCACTGTCCTAATGAGAGCCTCATTTAAATTGTTTAATCTTTTCAACTTTAAAACCAGAAATTTGACTGTAAATTAAAGCATATCAAGAACCAAAGGAGAACTAAGAAATATGAGATTTTTTTCATTTAGATTTCAGAGGTCAATAAATCATTTGGTTATGTAGCTATTTGAAGCATAGATAAGATATCAAAATAGACCTGTATGCAGTCATAGTTGCCACAGATGTTGAAAGCTTTCCCACAATATTAAATAAGCAAACTTGGGGTCCTTTATTACTGTCTTACTACTGTTCAAAAGCATGGTGCTTCAGAAGGGCTGTCTTTTCTGATCAGCAGAACAAGATAGTCCTTCTTGCGTCACTGCATCTCCACATTGCCAGAGGAAAAACCTTGACCTATAAGTACATCTAGTGTACTGTTAGAAGGTTAGTTGCCTCAGCCTTTAGGCAGTATGGAAGCATGCCCTTCCCATAATCTGAATTTAGCTCCATGGATTAAATTTTGGAAAAGGGTTTCTAATGAAATGCATTCTCAGTGTTGTTTACTAACAGCTCTGGGGATCAAATTATTTAATGTGCATATGAAACCTTCAATTATAAAGACCTCCTCTTTGTCAATCATGGAGAACTAAGTGGGAAGGACCCAAAAAGAGATGAGACAGGCTATAGATTTTGGCCTCATGTGGCACCACCTGGCCTCTGAGTGCTGCGATGAGGAGCCTGAAAAGGAAGAGAAGATAAAGAGCAAGATTTTGAAAAGTTGACTACGATAATGATTCGAACAAAACTACTTCAAGAATTGCCACAGACTTCTTAGCTTTCCTCAGAGTTTGGAGCTGGAGGGTACACATGTGTTCAGTATCATGACCGTGATGATGAATATAAGACTATGCATTTGCCAGTCCTCCTAGAACTCTGTACCACAAGTAATAGTGCACGCATTCACTGTGTAACTTTATACAACAAGGTGGACAAGACTACAAAAACAATTCCAAGTGGAATAGAAATTATAGCAAGTGAACCTACTTTGAATAATCCAGGAAATATTGCTGTTATTTTTGGTCAAGAAAATTGTGGATAGCTTATTTCAACCTAAATAAAATGTGAATTTTGTTTAAAAATAAATGCATAACAGTGGTATACCTTGTTAGAGTATTCTGAATAAAGACAAAAAGAAATGCACTTATTTTACTGAGTAATTTGGTTTTCTCATATAGGTATGTAGTCATATTTCAGAAAACACTTTCTTTGAATGTCAGAGTTGAAAATTAAATATGTGCATTTTATAGATTATGAGATCCAAATTTCTTGGTTCTATAATGGTATTAAAGCACCTCTGAGTAAACAGGTGATAAGAATGAACTGTAGTGCCAGAATGTAATCGCAGAGTCACTATGAACTAGAATATTTTCTAGAAATATATACATCTACTGTAGATAGAGAAAGAGAAAAAAAAAGAGATACCAAAGAAAATTTAAATGTTTATACACAAGATAGTATGCATACATGTATCCTCAAGCTCTGTCCCCTGAAAGGGACCAGAAGTACAGACAATGGCAGCAGTAAGTAGACCCAGCACCCCAATCTTAAGTCATAAAAACACTGTCTAATAAAAGAAATCATGGCTCCTCATAGATGTGCTTCACTCCAGGTCTGGGACAGAAAATACACAAGATAAAAATCTATTTCTTGCAGTGCCAGAAAGGAATATAATGCTCGAAAATGGATGGGGACACAACTAAAGAACAGAAGATCCAAGCAAAAAACATTCCAGGGTCCAAATCTAAAATTATTTATGAAAGAATTAAAACTATTTTAAATTATAATATGTGAAATAAAATGAGTGTACGTGAGCACAGTGACATAAATAAACATTTAATTAAATATATAAATTGAGCAGAAGAGAGAGATCATCCTTAAGATTACAACTAGTAAATGAAGAAGTCAGAAAAATAGAAAATTATCACAGGACTGTCACAGTAAAACTTATGCAACATGCACTGATAGATTTATAAAGTTAGTGGAAAAATTTGAAGAAAAATAGGATCTTTGCATTTTGAAAAAGATTTATTAATCATGCCAGAGTGGGGAAATCTAGATGTCACTTTTACAAAGTGACATTAACAGAATGAGTAATTATTTACATCTCCAGCATAAAAATCTGAAAAGAACTGTATATCACTTCTGAATGATTTTTGTCAAAATGCATAATCTCAATCTGTTTAGTACTATACTGAAAGATGGAGCCATGAGAAAATATAAGCAATAAAGTTGATAGAAATTCCAAAACATAGTTCATCAGTATGTTTCAGGAGTGTTAATTTCATCTGAAGTCACAGATCCAGGGACACTGCACAGATAGGACAACTAATTGCAGCATGAGATTCAGAAAACTCTGGATCAGAAAAAGGACATAATAAGGGAAACATAAAATCTAAAGAAAGACTGCTCATTAGCTAAGGGTATTGTGTCGATGTTGATTTCTTAGTTCTTGTAATTGTCCTGTGATTACAGAAGTTACCTTAACATTTCAATGAGGCTGTATGAAGGATATAAGGCAATTATTTTTGCAAGTTTTCTATAAATCTAAAATCTTAAAAAAGTTTTTAAAGTGTATCAGAATATTAAAAACAGTTATCTTTGAAAGGTGAAAATATAGGTGAATTTCAAATTCTTTCCTTTGTTATAGTTTTTAAATTCCTACAAAAACATGTAATATACAAAAAATTGTTACTTTACAGTTTAATGATGAGCTGGGCATGGTGGCGCATGAATGTAATCCCAGCACTTGGGAGGCTGAGGCAGGAGGATTGTTGTGAGTTCGAGACCAGCCTGAGCTACAAAGTGAGCTTAAGGCCAGCCTGAACTGCATAGTGAGACCCTGTCTCAAAAAGACAAAAAAAAAAAAAAATAATAATAATAATAAATAAAGTTTAATGAGAAATCCCTCAGGTAGAGCTTTAGTCATGAAAAAAAATTACCAAACCGTGTTTGAATGTTAAAAGATAATGCAAAGTTTTATATTGCATGTTAAAAAGCAACTGAAAGCTTTAATGGAAAAGGTCATTTGACTTTGTTAGGAGACATTCCACGTCAGTTATTATATACTGTCTTTAAGTACTCCTTCATACTTTAATTATAATCAGCCTGGTTCTTGGTTTTGAAGGCTGTGATAATCCTAGACATAGTGAGTTTATTTGAAGAACATTGTTTTCCTTTGAATAGTTGAACAATGTTGTGGTAACATCTTTTAGTATTGTGTTCAACAATATGCATTTATTATTAGTTTTCAATATATTATGAATATGCAAAATATATTTGTTAAAAACCTACATCTTTCTTAGATGATTAGGAAGGCACTGTGAAATTCTACAGTACCTCAGAGTCATAATTTTTGCATGTTCCAAAATTCTGGGCCTGATATTACATAGAACTGGAGGGAAGCCTGTTTCACTCCTTACATTCAGGTAAATGTAAGGAGTAGCTAGATGAGCAGAAACAGGGTAGCACTGTTGTCATTACTCGGACCTTGAAGGATCTTCTGTAAGAAACAATTGTGGGCTGGGGAAATAGCTTGGTGCTCTAAGGGCTATGGAGTGAAATCTTTTACCGAACAAATAAATATCTAAAGATTAAAAAGAAGGAGCTGGTGAGATGGCTCAGTAGGATAAATGCTTCCCTGGCAAGCAC
>PVKA01044527.1:0-16144 GCA_004027165.1 Ctenomys sociabilis | reverse complement strand
ATATGTTCTTAGCACAGCTTGGAGCAAATGTCTTTCAATCTTTCATAGAAGATATTTCTATGACTACAGAATAGAGTTCATGAACTTTCAAGCCAAAGATCTTTACTTCCAGGTGATGGTATTTTACAACTTTATTCTTTTTTCCAGTCTCTACGGCAATGGAAGGAAGCTGACACTTCTGAGTATCAACAAGGAAGCAACACTGTGCTAGGTCCTTTTACATACATTACATGATTTAGCACTTTTCGTAACCTGGGAGATGTGACAAGTATTAGTGTTTTTATTTTATAATCCAGGAAGTGTAGATCAGAGACCCTGAATAAATTGTTAAAGGTTACAAAATAGCAAGAGCCCCAAGTGATTCAAACAGAGTTCCACAAGGTCCTAAACTTATGCAATTTCTACCTGATTCCATTCTTCCTCTGCTTTAGATTATTTTCATCATGTACTGTAGTCATCTTCAAGCACAGGTCAAATGTTGCACAGTCTTTTATGCCAGTGTCTGACTTTTGTTAAAAATAATTCCCTTTTTTAGTTTATAGATTTGACTGGTATTCTAGAAATAAAATGAATCTCATAATAACTTAGGATGGAACTGTATCATAGAGTTCTGAATTTGGATTTAGACAAAGTTATCAACATCCTTAGAGAATGTAGGCAGTTATCTATTTCAGTCCCTTCATCTATGAAATAGACACATTGATACCTAACTAAGAGGGGTTTTGTGGGTGACACGAAGCAAGCAGATAAAGCAACACTCAGCACAGGAGCCCAAACTGCCTGCTCCCTTCAGGCATCATGACTCTGGTGTAAGCAGCATATGGCAGACTGTGACATTTTCCAACTGCTTGAGATTCTTGTGTCTCAACTCCAAGCAAAAGAGGAAGTATGATATAGCATGAGGTGGGGAGAAAAAGTATTCAACCCCCAACTTTCGGTTTTGGAGCCTGTAGTTTTAAGTAGCTTCTGGATTGCAGATGATTTCAAAAGCCTGAGCTTTTCAATTGTAGACCTACATGGAATTAATGCCAACAAAATAATAAGCATTTCAGCAATCAACAAGGCTAACTAGTCTTATTCAGTCCTAGTTTCGTTTATCGGCCAGCTCATCTAGTACTGATGATGAGGAATATGCTAGCTTATCTACTTTCATAAAAGTGGTTTTATGTGCTTGACCTTTAAAGTCATGAATGTCAGTAGAAAAAAAAGTGTCCTGGTTCTCTTCCATAATACACAGTGAAATATATCTGTATCTCCAGTTAAGAATGTTGAAGGGCCAGGGTTATTGCTCAGCAGACTAACATCTGCCTGGTAATCACAATGTCCTGAGTTTGATTCCTGATGCCAAAAAGAAAAACAAAAAGAATGTGAGAACTGCTTTTGAACAAAGATGAAGATCACAGTCATTTTTATTTATAATTTGTCTACATAAAGTAAAGGGAAAGACAAAGGGCCAGGGAGATGGCTCAGTGGAATAAGCACTTCCCTGGCAAGCACAAGGGCCTGAGTTCAATCCCCGGTTCAAAAAAAAAAAAAAAAAGCACATTTTTGCTTTTAGTTGTCTATTGATCATATGGATTTTTTTCAGTCTCAGCTATAATGTTGAAGGCAAAGTGGGAGCATGAGAGAGAGAGAGAGAGAGACAGACAGACAGACAGACAGACAGACAGACAGAGAGGGACAGAGACTGAGAGACAGAAAGACAGATAATTTGGGCAAACAACCAGATTATTTTTCTTAGCACAGAAAGGAATACACTTTTTCTATCAGCAGGTGATCCAGACTATGTATTTAATAGATCCTAGCTTCACCTTCAGCAAATTGTATCTACTTCCTTGGAGTGTGTCTCCCTACCAGTCACACACCCTGGTTTGGGAAAGTCCTGTTCAGCTTTTAAAGCAGCTGAAATGTAGCCTCTCCTTTTGCTCTTTCCCAGCTTATGCTCCAGGAGAATAGCTTCTTGGTGGGTCTGCAGCCTCTTGAGACTTGATGTGTGAGCCTTTAACACAGCTCCTGACATGAGTGTGTCTAGAATTCTATTCAGACCTCTCCTTCCCTGAACTCAGCCTCAGGATTTAATAGATTTTTAAAAATGTACTTCATCAAATAAATGGTTAAAATATTCACAGATTCAGTTATATACTGGCTTAGCTGTTTACTCTTTGCTTTAAGAGCTGGTTATGTTAGTCATTTGCACAGGATGCTGCTATTTGTGCAGCTTGTGGAGGGGCAACTCTTTTGTTCCCTGTGGTTTGGCTGGAGGGGCCTCTAATAAGTCAGGAAGATCTTGGGCTGTCTTAGCTAGGGCACAAAATGTGGGGAGTCTAGGTGATCCTCTTGCCTTTAGGACTTCTGGGTCCCCTCTGTACGTGGCTGCCCCTGCTACTGGGGTAATTGACTTTGTAGTGGTTGCTGTCTATTCAAGTAGATAAAAGCAGAAATTATAAGACTGCTTAAGATCAGCACTGACCCTTTTTCTTGATTCTGTTGTTGAAATAAGTGGCAAGATTTCTTTCAGTCTCAGCTATAATTCATAGAGTGGTGGATTATGATGAAAAGCAGAGGAAAAACTTGTTGGTGGCCATTTTTTTTGTAGACAATCTGTCAGTTTTGCACTTTCCACTTCAGATCTAAGAGTTTTATTAAGTACTGGAAACTACACATTTGTTCCTAATTTATTTATTGTTGTTATATACTGAGTTCTTGTGAAAGAAGACTAGAAATACTAATTTCCATTAGCCACTGTTGAGTGTGGCATGTATGAATGTATGGAGGGGTAGTATTGTGGTAATTTTCTCGGAAAATCGCCTGTAACAAGATTTCTGGGTTAAGATTGTATATAGAAGAAAAATAGTAAGCATCTATGGGCTTTTGAGAATAAACAGAATGAGGGAAATGATACGGAACAAATTCTTTTTCAATTGTGATCCAATAAAAACACCTACAGTAAGTATAGGTGTGGAATTATACACTGATAATTTATGCTTATTATTACTCATAGTGAGATTCTATCTCCATCAAATAATCATGATATACTTTTAAGGAAAAGTTGTTCTGTGGTTTCTTATTTTTAAGTAAAAGCTATACAAAATTAAGCCAAAAAATAAAGAAAATTGTTGCAGTTACTTAAGTATCTACTTTAGCTGTGTATTCTTCAAAGTTTCTTAATAAGATGCTTTCTTTAAAAGCAGATGAAGTACTTTAATGTCATTACAGTTGGAGAGAGAGGCCTCATCCTCATGGTGCCCAACACCCCTGTTGTACGTGTGAGAAATGACACTAGAAGTTATATCTTCAAGACATATCTGAAGTTATATCTTCAGAAAAAAATCACTACTTAGAAAAATGTGCTAACATGAAAAGTCACAGAAATCCACCTTGGCAACGCTATTTAACTTCCTGTACTCTTGGAGAATAAATACAAAGAAGTATATATGAAGCCAATTAAAGTACACAATGGTGCCTGCTGTGCCGGCCCCATCTCCGGGGTGCTTTGGGACAGCAATTGGGACTAGGCGTGGTGGCGTGTGCCTGTAGTCCCAGCTCTTGGGAAGCTGTAAACAGGGGGACCACTACAAGTCTGATCGAGTAGTGAGACCCTGAACACCCTGTAGACCCTTCTCAAATAAAATAATAAAATAAAATAATAGAAAATAAAATAAAATACACAGTGACTAAGTAAAAACTTTGACAAGATGCTCAGCCTCCTATTGCCTTTTTTAAAATAATAGCTAAGTGCCAATTCATTGGTTTTTTTTTTTTTTTTTTTTGAGAACAATTGATTATGGCTTTTTCTCTTTGTGAAATTTTACACTTTTATTTTAAAGATAATAAAGAGTGAAGATGATACAGAATTTCAAAATGATGATGAGAAATGGACGATGGATAATGTGGAGATGGTTATGGCTTGCAGAAGTTATTTACATCCTAGAATGACTCCAAATATACTGTCCACATGGGGGAGAACACATCAGTATGTGTCTTGCTGACATTAGCTTCATAGGCTCTTCCTTATTCTTTCATGAATTCACTGCACAAATGCTGTTAGGCTGCACTGAGGTACTATGCACAGGTTAACGCTGAATGAAACAGATGCTGCCTGTACTTATAATGGAAGTTTATACTAAAAAGGTGAGGCTTCACATCTTCTTACTTTGGACTAACGAGTGATGAATGCTGAATTTTTATTGACTTCAACATCTCTGAGAGGGAGTGCTGCGAAGTGCGGAAGTTCACTCTCACACACCCTCTGCCCTTGCCTTAAACTTCTCTTTAGGAGGATTTTTTTTTTTTTTCACTCAACCGACACTAACTGGCTTTTGTTGGACTGATTATAAATGCTATCATAATTATTAGTTATCATTTTTCCAATACAATTAACTCACATTAAAATGATATAAAGAATAATAGCTTAATATTTGAAAGGTAACTTACAAACTTATAATGAACACTCTTTCTTCTCTCTTTTAAATGTTAACTAATTCTTCAAATTTCCCTCGGCTTTTTCTTGCACTTGTAGTACATTAATTCATTCCCCTTTGCATCTCATTATCTGTATATTTGTATCCATCACTGACCTAAGTTACTTAGGAAATAGTTATGTCATTAATATTTTACTTAATATTTGACTTCAACAAATGCTTTGTAAGGCAGATAGTTATGGGTGTGATTTGAATTTTATAAGAACTTGAAGTTATTAGAATTTTGTTTTTACATTTGAACCCATAGTGCTTACTAGAATTGAATAAATGTGTTAAACTTTTACTCAAGTGCAGCATGTGGTCTCTGACATTGCAATGTCACTTTCATGTATCTATACTTTTATCATCACAGTTGACTTTTTCAACTTTTATCCTGATTCATTCATGGCAGACATATAAGAACAAGTTAACTTATTAATCTTTTTTCTAAGAGAGAAGAGATCAGTTGTAGTTTCATTTGTATGCTTTTGATAAATTTTAAGCAACAGTTATGAGAATTCAAGAGCTAAGAATACTTATAAGGAGATTACGTAGGGGGCATTTGTAAGATGTTGACATGCGTATATGTATAATGTCACCAGGGAAAAGACAGAGAAGGAAAGAGATTGAGAAACATAGGGCAGGTTGAATTAAGATTTTACATTTTATGCACTAAGATCAAAGTGTGGTGAGTGGAACATCTAAGGGCCGGAATGCAAATCAGAGTGGTATCTAAATGTTTGCCTTACTGACTCAAACACCTGGAGTGAATGGGATTGAGGGATCTACATTGCAGCACAGTTTCAAGAAGTAGTTTTTTGTGTACGGAATAGGAAAGGATAAGAATCAACAGAGAAAAGCAATGACTTTTGAATTAAGCACAAATGAATTCCATACAAATCTCTTGGGGATCTTGTTGGATCCCTTCAGGTCTTGCTTATCTTGCTTGGACTCAGCAGAGCTTCAAGGGTACATGGCCAACACACACCCAAAGGATACCAGTAACACTTGTTCATGATCTGTACTTTCAGTACAAAGTCACGAGATGTTGGGGTAGCTGCTGGGTCATGCGTAGTATGGAAGATGGGAGGAAAAAGTGGATTTTAAAAACTTTGCCAGGATTTATGACAGATTTCTCCTTCAGCAGCTCATCAGGAAGTGGTGTTAGTGATTTCAAATTGCTTTTCAGTGTTTTTGTGGGCGGGACTGTGGTTTAGACTGGCTGACAAGCAAGTGGGCTTTGTGGACTTTCAGTTATAAAATTCTTATGAGAGCTCAAGAAGTGCTCAAGGTATGTCTGATGGAACCTCTTGCCCTGCCTTTTTCTAGTTTTAAATAGTTCAGAAGAGAACAATGTAAATTTCTCTTCTACTTTCAAATAGTTTGGGGATAAAAAGTAAATTCTTTGCATAGCACATCATCTGGGATAGTTTCTTAATGTTCATCTGTTTTATTCCTGCCAATTAAGAGCAACAGCTGTCTTGCAGAGCTGGTGGCCGTTAAGAAGAGACACAGCTGTGGGATTTAGATGAGATAACAGTTGTACAGCCAAACTAAAGCAACACTGGAATGCAAACTGCCTGGCCTGATTTACAGCACGCGTCCAAGGGAAAAACGCTCAAACCAAAATCAACTAAAATGACAACTCCCTCAACAGGGAGCACAGAAGTATCAGTGCAGTACTGTTCAGCCTCAAATTTAAGTTTTCTCAGATTATTTTCAAAACATAATTTGAACTAAAAATTGAGTAAAGGGGACTCCAATTACTTCAGTTGTCTACATCACCTAGATTGATAAATTTGTATCTGAAATATCAACATTTATGCAAAATCAGTCCCCTTGTAGATCAATACAGTTTGACATTTTCAAGTTTCTAAGCCTTATTTCATGACAGAGAATGCACTTGCTGAAAACAAGAACTGGTCTCTGACAAATTCAGTATTTGGAAAGTTGTATTATAGAATAAAGTCCTTTTATCAATATGATAACCCAATATAATAAACCAATGTTTGTAACTAATGAATTCTATGCAGATAATTATCTTATTAAGTATGGGAATAGAGTATGACTATACTTGTATATATCAAAAAGGAGGTAACAGTTGCACTATAATTAATTACTACAATTGAACTCTGCCACTTAATGTTTCTTGCACACACTGTATTAGATTTCAGACTTGTCCATTTTTGTTAATTCTGTTTTTTTTAGGATATAACCTTTTTTTTCCCTCACTTCTAAACACACAATCCCTACTTACCTTTCATAAACTATATTCAATACAAAGCAGGTATGAAGTCTTATGGGAGCCTCGCAACTGAGATGAGTATTTGTATACCTTAAGTTCTTTGTACATTTAGCTGTGCATTTCTGTTTCACCTGTATCTTTCTCATTGGAATTATAGTCACTCATGCACTGGAGCTACAGTCTTTATGTTACTAAACTGTATACCCACTGAAACTGAGATCCATGTCTGACTCACTTTTTAGGGTCCATTTTATCCAATTAAATAAGTGCTGAATTAATGAAATGGTTGATAATTTCCTTTAGAGATTCTTGGAGTGGAATATGTAGTTTCTTTCTTTCTTTTTTTGTGCTGGGGATTGAACTTGGGACCTTGCACTTACCAGGAAGATGCTTGTGCTCCTGAGTTATCTCCCTGGCCCCTCAGTTCCATTTTGATCAACAAAAAGAACATATATATATATATATATATATATATATATATATATATATATGAACAAGAAAAAGGCAATAGAGGTTCATAAATCTTGCTCAGTCAGACAGAAGGATTAGATAAAGTATTAATCTTGAAATTTTCCTGTTTGTGTCTTTACTAGGAATAGAAGTCATGTTAGAATTCATTCCTAGTCATTTCCCAAGTTTAACATCAGCCAAAGAAAGCACATTATATAACATACCAAGGGATGTAAAAAATGCTATTTATTTGATTTTAAGGGGGAAAAAAAGAGTACTTTCAGTGTAGATGATACAAGAAATTTTTTTATTTATTAATTCACTCAATCCATTGATAGCTACTAAATGCCTGAATTGAGGCCTTTGTCCACATAGAGTTTATGGTTAGATTGGGAAGATAAGTGTTAATACAATAAAAAATTACTAAACTCACATCTATAAGAGAATTACTGAGATAACTGATGTATTTAACTTATTTCCTTGCACTTACAAAATAAATGTTTGCCAAATATTCAAATTATTCTAATAGTTCATTTTAATCTATAAGAAATGGGATGCTACCAATGGTATCTGAGTGAGAAAGTGAAAACTATCAGAGATATGCTTTCTGACGCTTAAGCTAGCTGGAGTGGAAAGGAACCAGAATGGAAGATCTCTTCCCTTTCAAGTCTATAATATGTCACAAAGTAGGCCATTTTCAGGGGTAAAATAAACATGGAAACATGGTAAAATGATGTGGATGTAAAACTGAAAAACAATCATTTAGAGCAGAGTAAAGATCAGTGAGACTTAGAGCCAGTGCAAATGGTGGGGTACTGGCACAGCTGGAAGGCAGAGACTCAGAAATCAGTTCACAAGGAGGGTAATGAATTGCATTCAGGCCAGTAAGGCTGAGACACTGACATTTCTAGGTGAGCACTCTGTGAGGGTGGGTCGTGCCGGGGACTTGGGAGTCACCTGAACAGGCTGTGGTTGAAATTACCACATGAATTAAATTACTACCTTTGAGGCTTATATATGAAAGACAAGGGCAAAGCAGAGGGGAAAAAATACTGAGAAAAGAAAGACGGACAGAAAAGCAGAAGAATCCTGAATGAGCAGAATTAATGCAACCACAGAGGACAGGGATTTTAGAAGAGAGCAGTTTCACATCCCTTAGAAGGCTCCGAGTGAATGGCAGCTAAGGACAATGGGAGTCAACCATAGGACGTCACTGACAATCATTAAAAGGATGATTAATTATTAATTAACTAATCAATCATTAAAAGGACTCTTAAATGAAGAGTTGCAGAGGATAACCATGTGATGGCAGTCAGCACCGACTGCTCTAAAAAATTTGAGGAACTGAAAAGAAAAGCAAGGTAATTAAGTCAGTTTGCTTAAGGAGTAACAAAAGTGAAAAAGAAGGGCTTAGAGCGTAGGAGACGTGCACTGGGATCTGCACTTGGGATATGTGGGTGTCTGGCATGCTTTGATTTTATTATTTGGCTCAATTAAATCATCTGAACAGGAGAGTTCATAAGATGAAACTGGAACGAATGCATTCAGAACTATATGAACTTGTTACTATTCTGATTTGTTTCAGAAAAATGACATAATTACATTTCTAATTTATCTAAACTACCTGCAGGATGGCAGCCTCTACCTCCAGTGTGGTCCATTTGGCTTGCTAGCAATGGCGTGCCTTGACAAGACACAAAACACTTATCCTGAGTTCTTCCAAATGACTACAGAAGAGGATAATAAAGCTCATAATGTTAGGTGGATATTTTAGATGTCCATCCCACCACACCATCACGAAGGGCTGCCTTGCGATGACCTTTCCTAATTTTGTTCTAATTACATGGGAATTACTGACGCCTACTTCTCTTTGGAACTGAAAGCAATATTCTCCAAGGTGGGAAGAACATGTATTATTATATACAAATTAGAATATGTGTATAGTTAATACAAACATACACTCCCACACACATCTATCTATCTATCTATCTATCTATCTATCTATCTATCTATCTATCTATCTGTCCATTTACCTATAAGTAGCACAATAAAATATGAGTCAGAAGGATCACTTGCAGTCATCTTATCAGAATTATAAGCCATGTATTTTAAAACATTGATTATAAATGAGAATAAATATTTCTGCTTTTTAAATGACAAAATTGAAATTTTAGACACAGATATGTTGTCCATGATCACACAACTAATGAAGGGTGGCAGAAGGGATCTAAATCCAGCTTTACCTTGTACTCTCCTTTGGGGTATGTAAAGAGAAGAGGAATAAGGGTAGTGTATGTTTTACACGGCAAAGAAAGAAGCTATTTCCAGAAATTTTGTGTCCTGCCTCACATTGAATTCATGAAGTGACCCAGTTTCTGTTCACCTTCTTGGTGCATAAAGTTGGAGTTGGAAGAGAACTTGAACAGTTTCATTCTTAGAAGCCGAGGCTAGAGATTTGCTTAGCATCAACCAATCTGTTCATGGCAGCGCATGACCGGAAGCAAACATGCTGTGTCTAAATCATCAGCCTACTATTTTACATCTTCCTTAAAAACTATAATCGTAGGAGATTCTGTGGATTTCTCAGTGACTTGCTTCCACCGTTTGAAAGGGCTTTTAGCATTCTGAGCAAAGCCTTCTTGTAAATCTTCAGCCCCTTGAGCTCACTGGATTTTTTATTCTGCTAAAGAAGTCGTTTTCCGCAGAGTTCTGCCCATTATGTTCTGGAGTGATATTTCATTTTTCTTTAGCACGTTGAAAGGTACAAGGGCTCTGAGGTGCACGGTGTAAAAGCAGTTGTTAAAACAAAGAATGATGGCACGTCAAAGTGATTTATATTGGTCATCTCATAGGAAATGTTGTCATTAACATAAAACACTCCATTTGCTAACAGTTTTACATACTTATTAAATAAGAAAGTGAGCCTTACACATTATTGTCAGCACCATACAAGAGATAATCACTGCTGCAGCTTTTCAGGCAGTGAAGTTTTATTAAGGTAGTTCCAGTGGAGATGATATTTTAGGGTAGTATTTGTTTGTGTGGAATAAAGTCTCAAAGCTTCTCCAAAAGAATCTCAGCCTTTCCCCCGAATGGCGTTGGACTGCTCTGCTAAAAGGCACTAATGCACCTTCTGTTGTAGCTGAACTTTAGAAATAGATGCTACCGAGATAAAACACCACCTGGGATACTTTGCTCTTAAAGCAGGACAGTAATTGTAACAGGCTTGGTGTTTTGCGAGTTTATTTTAAACATTTCTAAAAAAGTAGAGTTTGTAATTTTCCTTCAGATTACAAGCTGACATTTTGAAAAAAAAAAAAAAAAACTAGCAGGGAATGCAGGCACTTCTGTGCGGTGGCAGCTGATAATTACCATAGTGTGAGTGGGGCTCGATATAACCCAGGCATTTTAAGAAGCATGGCTGATTACAGTGCTGTAAGAGCAACTCAGTTCAGAAATTTTGCTTTGTTAGGCAAATTGAACTGTCTTGCTTCGCTGATCTCATCTCACTTCCTCCTTTTGCTTTCCAACTAAGTGCCACCTTTCTATCTTCAAGAGCAAGGCTGTTGCCAGGAAGAGCGATGTGTAAAGCTAGAAAACAAAATGCAGACCTCTTCTCAAGGGAATGGGTATGAAACTGATTCTCACCTAGGAAGCCTCCGGAAAAGTTCACTCTACAGTACTGTTTTGCATCATGTAAGATGTTTGCTTTTTTTTTTTTTTTGCAAGAAAAGTAGAATTATTTTGCATCCCTTGTCAAATTAAGAACCAAGTTCTCTGGTGGGTGTGGGTGTGTGGGATATATGTGCACTCCCAGGGACTACATAGGAGAGAGTTGATGCCAATGTATGTATGAGAAGGGTGACTTTACATAAGATAAATTAGGAACATTCTAAGCAATCGATTATCAACTGTAACGTCTCACACACATAATTCACATTGTAAATTCATTGCACAGTTGGCTGACTGGCTCTGAATGCAGATGTAAAAATAAACATGTGAAACATGTGGGGAGGGGGGAATTGAGAGAGACACAGAGAGAGACAGAGAGAGAGAGAGACAGAGAGAGACATACAGAGAGAGAGAGACAGAGAGAGGCAGAGAGAGAGAGATAGGCAGGTAGGCAGACAGAGAGAGATGAGGATGTGATCAAGACATTTCTAAGCACAGTGATTTGAAAGTTAGCTGAGCAGATACATCCATTAAAAAGGTAGAATATAATCACTGCTATTTCAGTGAGAGATTGTTGTGTTACTTCAGCGTCACATTTTTATATAAAATATTCATAATTATTTCTTTCATTTAATGGTTTTAAGGGTTTGGCCCAGAAAGTGTCCTAAAACTTTCCCTCTGAAAATGTTTGAAAATACTTGCAATCACAAAGCAGGTCCAGGTTTTGTGGTGTCCAAATCTCTTTTAAAGGAAAAGAACACAAAACTGTGCAGATCAACTGCCTGACTTAATTCTGAGGCAAGAATCTTTAGGGAAGAACCTCTGGGTGCTGAAGCTAAACTTCATTTGCTCTGTGGTAAACCCATCTTTACTGGGGAATTGGTCTTTGCTGAGGATCATTTGATGTGGTACAGGAAGGGAATGATATCAATAAAATGGTATAAAAATAAGTTGAGAATTTGTCCTAGGCCTACATGACTTGTAGTTGATAGTGGGGCCCCCATCTGGCTTAGAGATAGAGTCATCTATAAGCCAAAGGCCAGACCTGAGACTAGAAAACAGCCTGAGAAGTCCTAGTGCCTCATAATAAGGTAACATGGCACCTACTTGACTTGTGCAAATTCTGTCCAGCTTGGTAAAAGCAATTAGCAACCATCAGGTTATCAGTTATTCAAGATCAGTCTCTGTGTGATCATTCAAATAAGATTTGTTCTTTTGTTCTTGAACCTTTCTTCAGTTAACCATCCATTCACTCCCACAGCTTCCTGTGGCAACCAGCACACCCCCCCAGTCAATCTGTGTGCCAAATAAAGCCAAGGACACCATGCTTGATGGACTTAGCCTGTCACTGGGTTTTGATGATGCTGGTGCTCCGTGTAACTAAAATATATGTTTTGTCTATGTTTTATTCTCTTCTCACAGCTCTGAGCAGGACACCAGTGGTTCTAGGCCTGGCCGTGGTAGGTCTAGTTTGTGCAAGATCAAACTAGAAACCTACCTACATTAGATAATTCAGTGTTCCTTTAGATTCACAATAGTATTTAAGGCAGACCTAGCTCTTCTTATCAGTCACTTTTCTTGCCAACACTAATTTTTTAACCTACCATATTTGATTTCATTAAATTCTACCTTCTCTCCCACCTAGCTCACACAGATTGCATCCTACTCTGTACCTCATGACTTCTCCAAGCCTCGGTCTTTGACACATACTCTACATTATCTTGTTAAGTTAGTGTGGTGGGCTCAGTTGCTCCCTATCTTGCCCCAGTGTATATGGAGAAGTCCTAACTCTCAGTACCTTGACATTTGACCTTATTTGGAGGAAGAAACTTTAAGGAAGTACGTAATTTAAAATAAGACCATTAGGTAGGATCTTGACCCAAGATGCTGGGTGTCTTCACATGAAGAAACCTAGACACAGAATAGATGCATGAACTCTAAAGCACTACCTGATAAGGAAACAACTCTCACTAAACATCATCTTCCTCACATCTATATGTTTAAGAGTAATGTACAAGTCAACCAAGTTCCTACAGGTGGACCATATATATCAGTCGGATACAATGGCAAATGCTTACACACACATGTATATAGTTAGAGGGAGTGTTAATCAGAGTTTATAAAGGAAAGCATTCTTATTTTCTTTCTTCTCTACGACAATTTTTTTTTTTTTTTTTTTGGTGAAACCAAGGATTGAACTCAGGCCCTTGCATTTGCTAGCAAAGGGCTTATTCTACTGAGCCATCTCCCCAGCCTCTATGACGATGTTGAATACAGAGAAATATGGAAGTGGTAAAATTGAGAAAGTCATTGTTTTAACATGTCTTACTAATTACCCAATGCTCCCTGCATCCTTATATTGTGGGTGCTTGAAGAAATAAGATGTGAGTCATGTTCTCTAGCACATTTTCTATGTTGTGGTGTACAGTGGCCAAGTTGCTCTTGAAACTGAGTTTTTATTACATGTAAGAAGCTATATGGTCAGAGATGTAAGAAAAAAAAATCCTTCAGAAAACTTGTTTATTCAGCCTGCATTACCTAAGACACATGACATATAATCTCACTGAGTAGTTTATGCAGAAAACCAACTTATTAATTAATAATCGATTATAAATTACTATCCTGTGACTATAACATTTCATGACAACTAATTATTGTGCATGAGGTGGCTGAGGGGAAGCATTTTAACAGTAGAGTGGAATGGGTGTAAGTAAAAGAAGAGTTTCTGTTCTCTAGCAATGCCTTCTGGTGAGTTGGTCTTCTATTTTCTTGACATGTTTTATTTGGATTTAGAGGGCTTTCATTCATTGCACTATTCACTCACTTAAAATTCATCAAATGAATAGCTTCAGTGAGCCAAGCATTACACTAGGTCTTGGGAATACAATGATGAACAGTAAAGAAAATATCCTTGCCTGACTGAAACTTACATTTTAATTGTTATAGCTTAGTTAGTGAATTGCATTTATTATGCTATTGATTAACAACAATTCATATGAGTTACACTCAAAAGTGATGTTTTTCACTCTTTTATTGTTGGGGAGGAATCTCACTGTGTAGTTTATGCCAGTCTTGAACTCACTATGTAGCTCAGGCAGGCTTTGGACTCACAGTGGATCTCCTGTCTCAGCCTACAAGTGTTGGAATTACAGGTACATACCACCATGCCCATTTGTTCTTTACTTTGTACAGTAATCATTTTTATAAAATGTTTATCAAAATATTGCATACATACATCCAATGGAACCAACTTTGGAGGTATGATTTAAATTTTCATTGAAAGCTTAAGGCATTTCAAATCAAGACTGTTATGGCTCATACTTCAAAACTTGAATAAAAATGAAAGTGGTCAAATCTGAAAAATACATGCAAAATAAACACATTATTTTCATAGTTGGGCAAAGTACAGTCAAATATTGAGATTTATGTATTCTTTCCTCACCATGTTGGAATGAGTCTATCTACTGAGTTCATGTTCTAAAGGCAGGGGAAGATCACTGCTTTCTAGGGGTTTCTGCTAACCAATATTTGAATTCCACTTTCTCTTTCTATTTAAGGGGGACAATTTGGCTTGCCTGGATTCCATGCTTACATCTTTTCCTCTCTTCATGACTTCCTTGCATACTTAACAACCTTCTGAGATCAGATTATCTAACCTTCATGAGCCCTTGGTATTGCTTTTGCTGCCCATAGATATGTATCATCACCAGCTGGTTCATGACATTAGAAGAAAGAAAAGAGATATATCTCTAATTTTCAAGTACTTTATATTTTCTGGTCTGATCCTGTAGATTTTTATCCAAGAAGTGAGCTTTAAAAGAACTGCCTGAGGTGGAAATGGATGAAGGCCGAGCTCTACAGAAGCAGTCTTTTATTTAGCCAACTCACTTCTCAGAAGCCATGACCCTGCGAATTGGATAAAGTAGGCTGAATGGCACAATAGCCCGAAGGGTACAAAACCAGACATCTGAAAAGTCTTTCTTGTTTTAAGGATATGCCTAACCTACTTTAAAAATATTCCTTTAATAGTGAGTTCAAAGGAAGTTCCTTTCTATTATGAGGACCACAGCTCCTTAGGTAGATGTTCCCTTTGTCATCCTGGGTGACTTCAAATGGATAATTGAGAAACTTTTTTCTTTGGCTTTCAAATAAATTAGATATTTTAAGCAGGCTGGTGTTCTGCTTTTAAACACTACCTACTTGTAATTTCTTATTAGAGGCTGAACTAACATTTAAACATGCTTCCATTATGCACATAAATACTGTTGGCAAAGCTTTTATGGCTACTGATGACACTATAAAAATATGCTTTCATTTTAAGAACTCTAGAGGATTTGTACATCTGCATAAGCTCTAGAGTTCCCTGCTTTGTGGGGGAAGAACTGATGGGAAAGATGAGATCACCGCCTACTTCCATCCTTGTTTAAATTCATGGGGAGCCTGATTAGAAAGTACTTTTCATCACTGTAGGTCTGCTAGACTTGGTTTTATTACCCTCATAAGTTTATTAGACACACATTCGTTCTTATAAAAGAATCGTCATTGTTGAACCATATGTATTTGGTGCAATATATTTTTCTTCATACACTGATGGGGATTAACATTTTATTTTGACTCCAAGTCTTTCTGTGCTAGTTAAATATAGATCAATGACATGCACCAACAAAATCATTTCAGAGGGTTTGGTCTTCTAACTTCCTTTTCGTTTGTTTTCCATATGGCTGGAAGATCTCTGAGTGGTGGAGAGGGGGACCTGGGTGCTCTGTTCCATGAAGGATACTTGCTGGCTGTGTGACCAAGCTTCTGGACCTGTACAAAGATGCTCTTTCAATTCTATGAGTCTGTAACTTTTTTTTTTGAGGGGTTATCAGGCAGGGAGTTGCACAAGGCAAGGTGTTTTTATTTCTCCTTCAGCACAATGGAGCACTGTGCAGAATGTGACTCCACTGTATTCTTATTTGAGGACTGTTAGTGTCTTCAAGGGGAGAAACTACAGTTTTATTTATTTTTTTATTTTATTTTATTTTTTTTTACATCATGAGGCTATAATATTAAGCTGAGCTGTAAATGGCTATGGTCGACAATTTCTTTGAATAACTCACTATGGTTGTAGAATGTTGGACTGTGTTGGATTGTGGTGTCGAGTTCAAGCACCTAAGTTAGTTGAATGTCAATGGAGTGCCCACTTTTGACAGGTGTAGACAAAGGAAGGGGTGTAGAAAGAAAAAATCGTGATGTGTGTGTATAGACAGTACAGTTGGGATAGATAACGCTGTGCTTCTACATAATTCTATGAGAGGCAAGATCTGCACTAATG
>PVKA01044526.1:0-16112 GCA_004027165.1 Ctenomys sociabilis | reverse complement strand
CAGCCGGCTATTACCGCTAGGGTTAGTAAAACTGGTGAGGAACCCCTTTTTAAGGAGAATGCAAGGGAGATCAGGATTGATGGAGAAGCAAAGCGTTGAATTAAGAGCAAAAGCAGATTGATTCCATGGTCTATGGTCTGGTACATAATTTGTGCAGGGGATCCCATGTTTACAACTGGTAGAATAAAATACTGGCAAACATGGGCTGTACGCATGCACTGGCATTGGTATAGGCCAAGCGCAGGGCAAACCCCCCAAAAGGGGGAATGGACAGTAGAACTACCAAGTATTGGCCCCGCTAACTCCAAAACGGAGAGAGCTCCAACTACATAACTTGAATCAGAGAGCAAGTTAAAAGGGGAAGCAAATTGTTGGAAAACTGTAAGAACTATCTTAAGTTCTGTTACTTGTGGTTGCTCTGGTTCAAACTGAATGGTCACTGGTGCCTCACCTTGAACCATATATGCACCTATACCTGTCTTAGAGCCATCAGTAAAGATAATTGGGGCATCCAATGGTTTAGTTGAAGTCATGCGTGGAAAAATAACAGGATGAGCTGTGACAAATTGAAGGAGGGGGCTCTTAGGATATTGATTGTCTATTGCACCTAAAAAGGTGCATCGGAGAATGGCCCATATATCCAAGCAGGCTATTAGTGTCTCTATTTGTGAGGCTTGATAGGGGACCTTAAGACACTCAGGGGAACACCAAAATGCTGAATACAAGCCTTGATGCCTCTCAGTGCTAGTTGCGCCACCATCTCAGGATAGTAGCTAATGACTTTACCTGGTGAAATGTGAGGATGAACCCAAAGAAGGGGCCCATCCTGCATGAGCACGGCAGTAGGCTGTGCCAATGTTTTGAGGATACATAACACAAGGGGTTGTTCAGGATCATATCTCTGGAGGGAGGCATCTTGTAAAGCCTGTTCTAAAGTAGCTATGGCTTTTCTAGCCCCCGGAGTAAGAGTTCTTGGAGAGTTTAAATTTGAATCTCCTTTGAGCAGATCGAATATCGGGGCAAGAACATGATTAGATATTTTAAGGAACCCGCATATCCAATTAACATCACCTGCGAACTTTTGGACAGCATTCAAAGTATCAAGACAATCCATGCGGAGGTGCAGTTTTTGTGGCTTAATGCTATCTGGGCGAATGGTGGCTCCTAAAAATTGAACAACGTCCCCAAATTGGATCTTTTCTGGAGCTATGAACAATCCATGTGATTCTAAGGCTTTTGTAAGAGCCATCAAAGTTTTTTCTAAAACCTAGCCTAGTTTATGCATTATTGCCCTCGCTTGTGAGGAGTATTCATTACATAAAGTCAAATCCATTTCAGAAAGAATATCCCTTCCCCAAAGGGTCACAGGGAGAGGTAAGACATAGGGGACCAATTCTCCATGGTGCCCCTCCTTATCACACCATTTGATAGGAGAACTGCTAATGTTAGGAGCCTCAATGGTTCCCAGTCCTTGAAGTACCTGCCGAGCTGCTTGTGTCGGCCAGGAAGGTGGCCAGTCTTTTAAAGCGATAATGGTGCGGTCAGCACCAGTATCTAACAGATCCTGGACTCGATGGCCATTAAGCCAAAGGGTAAGCATAGGTCTCTGATCCAACTTAATCACTAAATTGGCACAATGTGCATCGGAAGACCCAAAACCCTGCGCGCCTCTCTCTTGTGGGGCTGCAGGAAAATTGTCATGCAGACTAGGAAGAAGTAATAATTGAGCGATCCTATTCCCCCCATTGATAGCTATGGGTCCTTTTGGAGCTGAAAGCATGACCTTAATCAGCCCATGATAGTCTTGATCAATAACCCCTGGTAACACCTGAAGGCCCTTCATGGTAAGGGAAGACCGTCCAAGGACAATTCCCACCGAATTATGTGTGGGCCCACACATATCCGTGTCCACGGCCTGAATACCCATTTGGGGTGTTATGACCAATCCGGAGGTGGCACGGAGGTCCAATCCTCCTGACCCGGGCAAAGCCCGCCACGGCTGTTGCTCAGTTGATGTAAAATCTGTGGGCGTGGATTGTCTAGGAGGCGCTCGCGGGCCAGATAAGATTGGGGGCCCCCGGGGGAATACTGAGAGGGCCCCCGCTGCCCGTTTTTTGGCTCCCTTAACTGATCTAATGGTCTACCCTCCACGTCAAATTTAGATCTGCACCATTCAGCGCAATGTGGGCCCTTTTTACATCTAGGGCATACACCGACAGTAGGAGCTGCCTTCTGGCCAACCACTTGGTTTCCCCTTTGAGGGCAGTCCTTCTTAAAATGTTCATCTTTACCACAACTATAGCAACCAGTCCCCTTTTTTGGACCTCCTTTGCGAATATTAGTGTCCTTAGAGAATTTTATAAGTATAGCCGCCAAGCTCGAATTGGTAAGAGGCCTGCCTATTTCACGACAAAGTTTCATCCAAACCTCTAACGGTTTGTTTTTATATGGTCGTATGGCATTTTGGCATTCCTTCGTACACTGTTCATAAATTAATTGTTTAACAAGCGGCATTGCCTGTTCAGCTTCTCCAAAGGTCCTCCCTGCTGCCTCCATCATCTGGGCCACAAAGTCAGAGAACGGCTCAGAGGGTCCCTGTATTATCTTAGTGAGATGCCCTGAAACTTCACCTCTGGCGGAAACTCTCCGCCACGCTACAGTGGCACACTTATTTATCTGTGAATACACTTCAGGGGGATAATTTGTCTGAATGTTTGCGAACCTTCCTTGGCCAAGCAACATATCGGCATTCCATGCAGCACGCTGGTTCTGAGCATTGGTGTCAGCCTGTTCATAGGTAACCTCAATCCACCAAGCCTTCCAATCTAGGTATTGTCCAGGACTCAAGGTAGCTTTTGCGACAGCGACCCAGTCTGAGGGCGTCATGGCATTGCCCGCCAATGCCTCAACAAGAGACTGTGTATAGGCTCCATTAATTCCATAAAGAGTTACACTCTCTTTCAAATGCCTAATAGTCTTAACATCTAAAGGCTGGTGCTGTCTATTTCCTGCTGCGCCAGTGATCACTGGGAAGCACCTAAGATGGCGCCCCATTCCAGCGGGATCCTCCGCCCGCACAGAATCCCACAAGCCTGAATAGAAATACTTTCGGGGAGTTGAACTTCCGTGATTGCCTGGGCAGTCAATACAGGTTGCACCAGGCACAATCATAGGTGGAGCTGTGGGTTTAACAACGGACTGTGGATCTGGGTCAATACAGGGTGGGCCATGGTGACTTGACCAAAATGGATTACACCCTGGAGTGCGTCCAATCTTTGGTGTACCTGGTATACCAAAGTCACTTTCTAGCTGAACTGTAGCTTTGGCCATCATCTTTTGAAGTTCATCTATAGCCTCTGCATATATGCTCTTAGACTGTTCTTCCTCATCTGAGCTAGAATCCACACCCCCGTCCGCACCCATTTCCTGTTTACCAGCTTCACTGCTCTCCTGGGACTCCGCTCTAGCATGGCCCAGAGCGATAACACTCGCAGCGACATGTGCACTACAGGCCATGTCCGAGAGACAGCCGCGGATGACTGCCCACAGTGGCCGTACACAAGGATCAAGGAGGCCATTTGTAGCAGCAAAATCGACATCCCTGCCTAGTTTGTCCCAACTGGCCAGAGTCAAAGACCTAGAGGGAACAAACCAAGGCGCTATCTCATCAACAGAAGTCAAAAATGTTTTTATTGAACTTTGCTGAACTTTAACTCCCCTGGAGTCTAACAGAAAGCTTATGGCCTGTTGCAAGCTATGACTGCTCTGCGCTCCCATTGTAGGTTCAATTTCTATTTTGCCACTGTATGGCGTTCAGCAGATTCTGGTGTTCCTGCCTATTCACGGCAGTCCCTGCCTCTTTAGGGCAGTCCCAGCCCTCTTATCTGGAGCTGACCTGTGGTGCGTCCACCACCCACTCCTCAATTCCGGGGGTGCTTACCCAAGGTGAGTCCCAGAATTTAGAGCCACGTCGGTCCCCTCGCCTGCAAGGAGAACGCAACAGCCCTTCTCCATTTTCTGCTCTGATCAAAAAAGAAAAAAGGTCCCCGTATGGGCCACCAGTTGTCCGGCGTAGATCGGCGCAGAAAGAAAGACCCGAGACACCTTGTCTTCCTTTTAGAAGGAAAAGATCTCTCTTTATTGCGGAAGCACAGCAGCTTATATAGTATAGCTAAGCCAATCATTAGCAGCCACGTATAAATATATAGCCAATCCCGCTCTGTCGTCAGGCAGACCCCCACTCTGTCCGGATCAACAGGCAGGGCCATGCCTTACTTCCTGTTATTCCGAACATGTCAAGGCGGAGCCCACAAAAAACGCCAAGCCGTTACCCAGAGCGCCAAGCCACTGCTTGCGCCGCTCCCAACAGATGTGAACACAAACCAGGCTGCTACCAGAGCTGGGAGAAGCAAGGAATACACTCCCATAGAGCCTGTGGAGGGCGGAGATACTCATGCTGGACTTCTGGCCTTTGATATGCTAAAAGAATAAAATTCTCCTGTTTGCAGTGAGTGTGTTTGTGGTCATTTTCTAGAGCAGCCATAGCAAATAATACATCAAAATTTGGGTTTTCCATTCTATCATCTCTTTGCATCATCTCTGAGCCTCAGCGAAGTTCCTTTAATTATTACAAGAAGTCGAAGAAAAATAACAACTGAATAAGAGAAACAGTGATGAGAACAGGAGTTTCCTGTTTTTCTTTTTAGAATTATCTGCTTAAGAGGTTTCTTAAGGGTCTATGTTTAGTCCATCACAATGACTTCAGTGTGGCAAATTCAGGATTAAGTCTGAAGGCATAGTTCAGAAAACTCTCAAAGTGTAACTTTAACAGAAGTGGTTTCTTTTGTGCACGTGACAAGTCTAGAGCTCGAAACCCCCAGTCTGGCATGCCAACCTCACAGAGGGGGCAGGGGCGGGCTTGTTCTGTCTGGTGCTCCAGTGTATCCTCATCTTCATAGGCCAACACGAGTCCTACTATCTGAGTGGTAGGATGGAGAAGAAGGTGGACAGGGAGAAATGGAGGCAACTCACTATTTCCATCTTACCAACTATTTAAATTCTACAGTTGTGCAATGAAATGGTGGGAGAGGGATAGCATTGTCCTCAACAGATGTGTGGGCTGTTTTTTAATGCCTCACTTAGAGTAGATTTTGATTCTGATGCTACAAGGTAAATCTGGTGTTTGTTTACAAACTGGAAAAGAATTGTACAGGAGTGGATAGGATGGCAATGCGCCAGAAAACCATACGGAACAGAAGAGAAAATAAGTAGTTTAGGTGGGAAAGAAACGTTTTCTTGGTAAGGACAAAAATACTGTGTTTTTAAATAAACCCAGGGTGTATCCTATGGATGTGAGAGTGAACTACATCTGTGGTAAAATGGGAAGAGAATGGGATAGAAGGGAGCCAGATTTCAGCTCAGTATTGAAAGAACTTTCTAAAACAGCCAGGGATGGGACAGCTGCCTCCAGAGATGTGCCTGCGTTTCTGAGCTGAGACCTGGGGGGTAGGAGGAGAGGCCATGATTAGAGGCAGGGCTAGAAGACTTGCCTTCTGATCATGTAACTCAGTGGGGAGCCTCAGAGAGGCCCCCAGGAGCTTGTCAGATATCACAGCAGAGGAGGACATAGCCCTGTGGGGGACTGTGTCTAATTAAAAGTTAAATGACTGAGGTTGACAGAGAAAAGAACGTTCCCTGCCCAGGAAACAGGGCAATGGTTGTTGCGGGGATAAGGCCTGGGGCTTATACCAGCATCCCCAGAACATGACCAGGGAGTTGGGTGCAATTTGGAAATACGGACTTCCACCAAAAAAGGACAGCTCCATGTGTGAAGGGCCCTTGTTTTACTTGACCGTTGCAGTGCTGGACTTGGTGGGGATGATCAGCCAGTTTTCAGGCTGGCAATCTGATGTTCAAGTATCAAAGGTGAGGGCAAGAGGGAAGGAGAGACCTCCATCTTTTCCCTGAAAAAATATATATCGAATGAAAGACTAAAGACTTCTGGGAGCTTACTGCTGACCCTTTCCCAAGAGGCTGTGACCCAGTCTGTCTTCAGGCTGGTATTTTTTGGGTATTTGTATTATGATGGCTCTGTTGAGGAAAAACTCATAAATAATGCATGAATAGGAGACGATGTTCTAACTGAAGAAAGACAGACCTCATTTTCCATGGAATGATGGCTCAGCTCTTACTCACAGCAACAGAACTAGAGAGAAAAGTTGAAGCACGTATATGTAGGACTCTGTCCTAGGAGCTTGTGGTGGCCCACCTCTTTTGGCTGTGTTACAGATCAATTCAAACTAGCCTGAATCAATTCAAACCATGCCATCAAAATTTTCTCTCCCCTTTGTCCTCTTCCTCCACCTTCTTCCTCCTATCTTAGCCAGTATCCTGAAAGAGATGGCTCAGGAAAGTACAGACCCATAGAGCACATTCAAGCCACCTGTGTCATCATCCCTTCTTTCTTTCCCAGAAGCCAGCTGCATCTAGAAACAAGAGGCCCTTAGCAGGAGCTCATAAACAGCCAACATCGTTTTCAAGGCTCCCATGCCTTCCTTCTTCAGTTACCTGAGTCTGGGGAGCTTTGTCTGTGGATGCACGAGCAGGTGCCTTGTCATGTTTCTGACAGCAGTGCTAGGGCCCTCTAAGAGCTTAACTTGGTGACCAGTCCCAAGATCTGGTCCAGAGTCACAGCCCAGGAATGGCTAGTATGTCTCACCATGTGGACCTGAGCTCCATTTCCCATCATGCTTCCTGCCTGGGCTTGACTTCACACCTGCAGCCTGTAGCTCTAGACCCAGGGCACTTGGCTTTGTGTTTGTCAGCTGTGTGGGGAAGGCCTTTGGCCTCAGCCTGCAGTTCTACCTTAGAGTTATCTCACCAGAGACAGCCTGGACCTGTCCTGACAGAAGTGCTTGTGTGGAGTACTCGAGGCTCCTCTTCCCTTCTCAGGGGCTATGGGTTACTATTTGCTCTGCTTGCCTAAAAACCACATGATGCTGAGGGCATAAAGAGTTAAAAGGTTCTGGGACAGATTTAGTGAACAAGGGAAATTTTTAGGGAGATGGAACATAAATCATCACCATGTGTTCCTGTATTCTCATCCGTGAGAATCAGAGACCCTCACTGTTAGTGTAGAAGCCAGTTCTTGTTGATTGAATGGGAAAAGGATGTCTATTGCCGGATAGCATAGGCAGCGCCTGGAGAAGGCCAGAGGCCGCAGGTCCAGGATGCTCCACTACACAGGGCAGAACTGGCCTCCTGACAAGCCTGCTGCAGCTGCTGCTGCCACCAGCTGGATGCTGAGACTTGCGTCACTGCCAGGAATCTGATCTTTGCTGCTATGGCTACCTTTCAGGGTCCATACCATGCCTGGCCCTGGGGTGTTGCCTTTTCATTTCATAGCTGCTGTACCACCTGCTTGCACTTTAGCTATGAAGGAGGCTGGGCAGTGACTACTTTTGTAGGGCAAGCGTGGTCTCAGAGTGAGGAATGCCTTCACGCAAAAGAGCGCCCAGAATACCAGGCAATGACCTGCGGGACTGCGTCTTCCGGAGGAAGCCATTTCCATTCCACCCATGCATACAACTCGACAGAGTTAATTTAGTGACTAATTCTTCAGAGGGGGCACTGTGAATGAGGGGGTTTTGCAAGGCCAAGTCTGTAGCAAAAACCACGAGTTCAAATTTCTATTGTCCAGTAAGGGTTGGAGGCTCACACGGGTGCAGTGATGATGTCCAGGTCCTTTCCTGTGCCTGTCTGCAGGAGAGGGAATCAGGTCCATCTTCAGTCATAGTGGTGGGGTCTGGATGCTCCAGCCCTCGGATGCAGAATGCTAGAGTAGCAGACTTCCAAGTGTGTATCTTTCCTAGAGTTGTCTAAAGAGAAACAGTGGGCACCACCACAGATTCATCCAGGAGGCCAAGGGGAAGATGACTCATGGGGGCTCCAGAGTGACACTTAAGCCACTGACGACACCTCTTCATCACGGCATCTCCAGCAACATGTGGCTCTGCAGTCTTGCTTGGACACCAGGCTCCTCAATACCTAGATGAGGTTTCTTAAAATAAAGCTGGCATTTATTGAATACCATTTGTCAGGTTCTACATAGCGACTTTACATAAATATCTGTTAATCCTCATGGAAACCCAGTCAAGGAGAAGCTATTTTTATCCCATTTTACAGTTGAGAAAACTCAGATTTAAAAAGGATAAGCACGATTGATTAGCCAGTCCACTACTGGTTAGCCAGTTCTGGCAGAGCAGGGGTTTGAACCTCAGCAGCCAATTGTAAAGGTCCTGTTGCTAAGCAACCTCTCTAGGCTCTGCTATAGAAAGCAGTTTGGCTCCCTCTACAAGAGCTTTGAATTATCCTTTGCACTTCTAGGGTTAATTTAAAGCTGGAAAAGCTGTGTAGAGATGCCTGTATTAGGTCTCATACACAAATACAAATTGTACACCTAGCAGTCCCCTGCCGGGTCACACAGCTCATCCTTTCTTAGATGCTTCCAGCAGGAGCTTACATAAGTCACTAACTTCAAAGGTGATAAAGTAGTGAAGACTTAAGGACCAAAGGCAACACCTCCTAGCAAGTGTTCAAGATTCAGTGAAGTATTTGGAAGATATCAAGGAAGCTACCCCAGTGAGGGAGAGAATCCAGGTATCTGGGACTAAAGAAGGAATCATGGGGAAGGAGATGTACAGAGAGAAGGCAAATGAAGACCACTCAGATATCTCTGGGAGCTGTGGCATCATCGCATTTCATTTCTCTGCAGACCTGTCTCCAGAGAAGGGCAGTAATCACCAAACAGCAATTTAATGTTTACCCAGATCTCTTCAGCGCCAAGAATTAAGCCCCAGTAACAGTTCTCAAAAATCCCCTTTCCTCCTCCCTAATTGCCTCACCTTCCACCCATTCCTAATCCCATTCTTTCTCCAACCTGATTCCCATGGTTCCTTCGTCTCCTCTCTTCTGCTCCAGTGCTTTGAGTCAGTAACTTGGGCTTTAATCTGTGAGCTGATCCAGGAAGACACCAGTACAAATGAAAGCAGGAAGCAGAGCCAGGATCACCAAATGGAGCCATCAAGCCAAAGCAGCTGGGAAGGTGACCAGTCCAGGGATGAGGCAGCTGGGCACAAAATGGAAGCCTGTGTGAAGAGAAAACTGGTTTGAGGTAAAAAGTAGGAGGTAGAAGGTGGAGCCAGTGGAATTTCTTTGAACAGGAATGGGTAGCACCAGGGATTTATGAGGCAACTGTAGCCTCATGGCCTGAAATCAAGAGAAAGAAGGCAGGTAGTGGTATCTAGACAGCTAGCTGAGAGATTTTTGGTTACATATTTCAGTTCTTATACACACACACACACACACACACACACACACGCACACACACAGATAGATAGAGAGACAGACAGAAGAGAGAGACAGAGACACACAAAGAGAGAGAATCAGAGTCAGTTAGAGTCACAGTTACAGACTCAGACACAGGGACAGGGACAGAAACAAAGAGACAACAGAGACTAAGACAAAGACAGACAGAGACAGAGCCAGTTGGGAAGGAGGGAGGAGGAAGCAGAGCCTGACACAGAGCCAAGGGCAGGGAGGCAACATAACATTCCCGACTACCACAGATGCACTGTACACTAGGTTTGGTGGACTGTCTCCTGAGTTTTTTCTTTATCTCTAATAGACTTTGACACTCCCTGGTGGTCTAGTGGTTAGGATTTGGCGCTCTCTCTAATAGACTTTGACAGAAATGGTTGAAAAATATATTTTTCACTTAATAAAATGGAAGCAGATTTGTTTCTGGTTATCTTTCTTTTTCCTAGAATGCTATTTGGAAAAATTCTGATTCCAGGAACCAGTTCTAACCCTCAGGAAGTAGGCAAGGAGTCCTTGCTGGTATAGGTTTCCCAGCAGCATCTGAAGTTACCCTGCAGAAAGTTCAGTCTAGAACAGCCTTGGGGATGTGGGGGGCAGCCAGTGCCTGGTCAGTGGGCAGCACACACCGGTCATCCAGATGCTTTCAGGAACCAGGTCCTAGGTCCTGGTTCCTGAAGTCCCGACTTGGTAGGAAGCTGCTAAGGGATTCCCCTGGCAGGTGTCGCCCTGCATGGCGAAGGCTGTGCTTATTGGGACATGTGCTATGCACCATCTCAGGCAAGCCTCAGGCTAGCCTCAGCTGGGGTGTGTGTGCATGTGCGCGTGTGTGCGCGTGTGTGTATGTGTGTGCATGCGCATGCTAGCTGCAGGCACCCAGCCTAACAGCACACTACATGTGGGTAAAATCTGAAGCCACTTGATGAGGCCTGGAATGTTTGACCGACCAATCCAAGCTCTCTTCAGCGCTGTGGGTTCAGCTGCCAGACCCCAAAAGAGCAAAGCCAGCTGGGCAGTTTCTTGGAACCATTCTCTAACAAATATGCTGAGAAGGACAACAAAGTTCTCTCAGATGAGTATTCTCTGGATTCAGTAGAAATGCTCTGATAAACATTTGGGAATAAAGGGAAAGATCCTTGGGGGCCAAAGTGAAACCATAATGAATGCTTGTAAATTTGCCTTTTAAGGCAATGGGTCCAGTGATCTGAGAGGCTTTTTCGTTGAGGATAGTGCTTCTGCATTTGAGCCAGGAGACGACAGAGCTGTGAGATCAGAGTTCTGCTGATCGAATACCTACCACCTTCTGTTCCTGGAATTTATGGAACTGGTGTTCTATGATGTTTCCACAAATGCTGAATTAAATAGTGAATCATTGTAAGAGAAATACAGGGTAGGTTCATATATATATATATATATATATATATATATATATATATATATATATATATATATATATATATATGTAACATATCTCAAGCATTTCATTTTTGCTTAGTACATGATTACAGTACATAATGATGACACTCACCCTGGGGAGCTGGACATGGACACAACACAACTTGCTTCTTTTTGTATGTCCTCATACTCTGTGCATTTTGTGTGAAGCTGCTTGCATTAGATTTCTGTTGGTTTGGCCAAATAACCAAGAAAACAGTGCCTAAGAAGGAGGGATGTACTTTGGTTCATGATCTCAGATGTTTCTGTCCATGATCACTTAGTGTCATCACTTTGGGACACAGAGCACAGTAGTGGGAGCCTGTGGCTATGCTGGGAAGAGAATAAGAGAAAGAAGCTGCAGGCTGAATTACCCATTCAAGGGCACAACTTGAACAGTCTAATATCATTACCCTGGGCTCCCTTTCCTAAAGGTCCCACCACCTTTTAACAGCACCACATGTTGGTGGCTGAGCTTTTACCACCAGACCCATAGGGGACATTTAAGAGCTAAACCAAAACACTTCCTTGCTTATTGTATATTGTTGCTTTATTATCATTAGACTTATGATCAACAGCACCATAACTCATGCCTGAATAAAGCTGAATGTGTTTTCTGCAAGGTGCGTCACAGTCTTCTTGTAAATGAGAATATCAGAAATTCCTTCAGCACTACACTTCAGGGCCACTTTAAAAAGTAAAATCACCTTTGAATGACCTTGTTATACACAGATATTACATTTCTTGTTATATAGGTCTTGCTTTATCTTGGTCTTAAGCATCCAGCAGAAAAGTATGAAAACGAGGTATAAAAAGTAAAGCCATGCTAATATGCTGAGCTGTAAGAGGCTCAAGTCAACAACTTCTGACATTGCCAGTCCTATGGACAATCCACTACTATTATGGACTACTGGACTATATTGGATTATTTTGCTGAATTCACACACCTACAATATTTAAATGGCAATGGAATACCCATCTCTGACAAAACTAAACAAAAAAAGAGGATATAAATGAAGGACCACTTTGTATCTGCACATACAAAATAGGACAGATATACAGTTTCTTTCTCTTAATTCAATGGGAAGAAAGATTTGTACTAATAGTGTTTTGACAGGATATCATGTCTGTGTCTTATGAATATGAATAACTACTATGAAGAGAACAATATGCAATGTATTAATTATTATAACTGTCCAACTAACCTGTTTTGAAGCTGTCTCATTACTATTTGTTTCTCAATAAAATTAATAAAGAAAGAAAGAAAGCACAATAAAAACATGTTTTAAATTTTAAAAAAGCAAAATCAAAAAGGGCACAAAAATCAGAAAGCGTGGCTCTAATTAGACATGGGGACCTCTGTTGGGAGTGCAAGAACTGAAACAAGGGAGCCCAGTCCCACCCTGTTCGATGTCAGTTCAAAATGTGCACGGTAAGCTCCTCACAATTTTCACTGCTTGTAGCTCTCTGCGAGACTAAGGCAAGGGGATCACAAGTTGGAGACCACTGTGGGCAACTTAGGGACTTAACAAGAACCTGTATCAAGATAGAAAAATAAAATGAAACAAAAAGGACTGGAGATGCAGTTCAGCACAAAGGCTTTGTGTTCAGTCCCCAACATGGAGAAATAAACCACTGTGCTGTGCAGGGCTATGGCTGAGTGCCCACGAGAGGGCCTTGGGCATTCGTTGGGGGTTCTAGCACACTGCAATGAGTAGATGACTTTGCAAAGATGGAGTCAACAAGAAATGAGGACTGAGCCTTTGTGCCAGGAGATGCCTAGGTGGGCTGGTTCATACTCTCAGATGTTTCTGTCCATGGTCACTGAGTCTGGGACTCAGATTCCAGAGCTGTTCTAGGAAGGTCTGTGTGTGACCCTCTCAGGGGTCTCCCAGGCCTCAATGCCTGAGGACCATTTTCTGGCTCCATTCTTTGTGTTCCAAATGAAACATTTCCAGGAATTCAGCTTCCTGCGTAGGTTACAGGAGTGACCTTTGGCAGGACTCACCTCAATGTTTAAGGTGCAGAATGTTGGACGCAGCTCTGTGTGTACTGTGCAAAGAACAGCCCCTTGTAATTTGCTTCTTTCTGAACAGTTGCTAATAATTTTGCACTCAATTTCCATTTAAATGGAAACATTAACCTCCGGGGTCTGCAGAGGAGCGTAGAAGGGGCTTATGAGTGTTGCTCTTATCTCTGTGGTTCAGAGTGTCCCAGGAGAAAATCCAAACACACTTCTAAATCACTCCCTTCACTGATGGGGGTCTCACTTCTGAGTCCTAAGACCCATGTCTTTCCCCAGAAATAAAGTTCACTATCATTTACTTACTGGGTTCAAAGTCAGGAAGTTCTGCCTTATGTCTAACCTCAAGTTTTCTGCTGTGATTCCTGCATCTCTTGCTGAGGACAACATGGACACTACCTCCTGAGCTGACTGCAAATCCCCCAACAAATTGCTCACGAGATGCCACACAAGGGGCTGGCAGCAAGCCCAGGGGTCGTCAGAAATAACGTTGTTGTCAACCAGTGACATGAAGAGGTCATGTAGTACCATATGAATCACAAACTGTTTTCATATCCTTTCACTTTATTCTTATGATTCCTCTGTAAAAAAAAAAAAAAAAAAAAAAAAAAAAAAAAAAAAAAAAAGTGGCACTTACCTTATTTTGTACGGGCAGAAAGTAGGGAATAGAATCACCGCAAGTCAGTTGAGAACCCGAAGGGTGGTGCCCGGAGCTCTTGCTGTGTACACTGCAGGGATCAGGATGTGCTGGGAACTTGCTTATTGAGAGGTTGGTCATGATGTAACCTAAAATTCGGCTACTCGGTGCTCCCAAATCTTCCAGCCTCTCACTTAATTACACCAGTAAAAGCTGCCTATCACCTCCCTCTCGAGGTAGCAGAGGACCGGGGCTGCATCAATTCATTCCTTACATCCTTGGCTGTCACCTCCTGTTTTGTATCTTGCACTGGATGTTATCCCACCCATAGAGGACAGACTGAGGCGCTAAGATGTAAAGGGACATCTGCTGCCACAGACGGTTGTGCAGCTGGGCTGTGCCCCCCACCGCACACATGGGAAAGCTAGAGAAGCAGCCATGTGCCGCCGCCCAGCCAGGACCCTTAGAGCACTGTGTCCCACCTGACAGCGTTCCCTGACTGATCTTCCCTAAAGGGTCATCGCCCTCTCTGGAGCTGGTGCTTAGGGACACTTTCAAGGCTACACATTCAGAAAAGTCAGGTCACTTCCCCATTCTGCTCTGAAATGCCTGCCTGCCTGCCTTCCCTCCTTCCTTTCCTTCCTTCTTCTCTCCCTTCCTCCTTTCTTTCCTTCCTTCTTTCCTTCCTTTCTTCCTCCCTCCCTCTCTCTCTCCCTCTCTCTCTCCCTCCCTCCCTCCCTCGCTTCCTTCCTTCCTTCCTTCCTTCCTTCCTTCCTTCCTTCCTTCCTTCCTTCCTTCCTTCGTGAAGGTGAGAGACACACACAGGGGTGTGAAGCATGAGGGACAGAGAGGGAGGGAGGACTGGAAAAGAGAAATCTTGCTCTGTTTTAAGTAATAAAGAAAACAATGTACTCTTTGGTCAGCTTCCTCCTTCTGGGAGGCCCATTCTCCTCTCTCTCTTTTTCTTTGCCACTTTCTGTCTGGGCTCTAAAAATAGAACCAATTAGAGAAGTCTGTACATCATTCCTGGTCTTTTTCTCATCTTCATTTAAATTCCATCGGCTTTATCTCCCATAATTTCTGACTGAGCTGTAAGAGTCCCCGCAGACTGTGATTAAGTGTGGTATGCATGAGTGTGTGTACATGTGTGCACACACGAATGCATATGTGTGTAAATGTGTGCTTATATGTTTATGTGCACATACACAAGCATATACATGTAGCCATGTCTATGCATATAGGTGTTCATGTAGATATATGTACATGTGTGCATGTATGTGTGTATGCTTATGTATATCCACAGATGTAAGTGCATTTGTCCATGTGAATGTATGCATTTATAGATTAGATCAGGAGTGTTCCTGCAAAGCCTTGTGCTCAGAGGCAGGGATCTGGAAGGTGACTGGATCGCAGGAGAGCTACAGCCTATTTCCTGTGGGGCTTGGTTGTGAGTCACTGGGCTCCGGCATGGGAGGGCACGTCCCTCCTGCTCCTCCTTTCTCTCTGCTTCCTGGCCACCATATTGTGAGCAGCTTTTCCTTTGCTTAGGTCCTTCCACCAAGACCACAGAAAAGCATGAGCCAATTAAGCCTTTTTCCCCTGAAGTTCTGGGTGTGAAGCATTGGGTGCAGGCAAACAGACGCAAGTAAGACAAGTGTGGGGAGGTGTGTGGGTATACAGGGCACTCATTGGCCCACGGAGGGAAATTCGAGGTTAGGGTATGTGTGGATTGCTTCTCTGGGAATCCCTGGCTCTTAGAGGCAGATTTGACCTCAGCCTTCTCCACTCTGCATCACTGCTGGGGTGACCCGTGAGACCACCCACTAGCCTCTTGCTCTTCCCCATTTTGTTGAATCTACCCGGGAGGGGTAGTGGTGGCCAGTGCTGAGAAGTCCAGGGCATTTAGCTCCCTGTCTGGGGTAAGGGCATCTCCAGTAGCCCCCATGGCTTGCACACTGCCTGTCCCAACAAGCACTCTCTGTCAGCTTGGCTTTTCTGGGTTCTGCTCACTAACCTTTCTTTTATTTGAGTCACTGTATTTTCCCTTTCCTCTTAGGCCCTGAATATATCTTGTAAGCAGCCTTCACTAAACCTTTTCAAGTAACCCTAATGTGCTGTGTGCTTTCTGTTGGTACCCTAACTCATGCAGAGCCTCACATTGGCTAATTTCATCTCTATCCTTGTGAATATACTCCTTCTCTGGTTCTAGGCTGCCTCAGATTTAATGAGAAAGAGGAAAATTGTTCCTAAATACTTTCTTTCAGATCTCAGAGAAGCCCATTTTACTCCACGCTAAAGGCCAAAGGACAGAGGGCTGCTGCTGTAGGACTCTCTGTGGTGGTTAACTTTAGTACTAGTAAGCTGAGCTGTAAATGGATATGGTCGACAATTTCTTTGAATAACTCACTATGGTTGTAGAATGCTGGACTGTGTTGGATTGTGTAGTCGAGTTCAAGCACCTAAGTTAGTTGAATGTCAATGGAGTGCCCACTTTTGACAGGTGTAGACAAAGGAAGGGTTGTAGAAAGAAAAAATCATGATGTGTGTGTATAGACAGTACAGTTGGGATAGATAACGCTGTGCTTCTACATAATTCTATGAGAGGCAAGATCTGCACTAATGGTGGTTGGACAGGATATTATG
>PVKA01044525.1:0-16116 GCA_004027165.1 Ctenomys sociabilis | reverse complement strand
CTCTCACTCTCTGTCTCTCTCTCTCTCTCTCCTCTGTCTTCTTTCTTTTAGGACATGGTGTTATGTAGTCCAGGATATTCTGGAACTCACTATGTAGCTCAGATTTCATCCTCCTTCTGAATACAATTTTAAAATACAGCTCTTTGACTCATCTCTCTGCCTTTTCCCATCTGCTTGTTAATTTAGAATTATTATTACCATCTGCTAGATCCAGGAGAAAATAGTAAAATTGATAAGGCTTCCTGGACTGTTGCTTGATTTCACAACAGTAAGATGATATGGGTGCCCTTTTTCACAGCATTTGCCATGAACTGCATAGCTGGCATATTCAGATGAATATCCTGATTACAAGGTCAACCCTACATTGTGTACACACTATGAACATCAGCTGTTTACTTTGGATGTCCTACTTAGCATTTATATGGGAAAAGAGAGAGGGCCTCTTTTCAAAATAAGCAGGCTGAACTGTAGCCTTTTACCAATCCTGGAGATTGAGCACTCCCACCATTGATCCATTCACTAGAAGCTTCCTTTGTGACCCAGAACACACAATATCTTGAAACATCTTGGACCAACCTGTCTGGATCATGAGTAGCCTTGTTTGTCCCATGGTGGACACGGGCCCCATATCAACCTAGAATCCATTCTGGTGAAGATTCTTTAGGAGGTAGATTATGCCAGTGTACAAAACAAGTTAACTCCTTCCCAATATATTCTCTGATTTCACTAGTTTCTTGATTTCACTTTTCTTTTCCCCTCCTATCTTCTTAATAATGAAAGCCCTAGTGATAATTTCTATTTTTCTGGATAATTCTTTTTTTCCTTTGAAAACAGCTCCCAGACCAGCAGTTGGGCTCAAATAAATGCTAATCTGAGTCTGTCTGCATCATAGTCTGACCCGACACTTGCTCTCATTTTAATTATAACAGGTGCTAAATCCAAGGGACCATAGGTTTAATGCACTCATTATTTTTTGCATTTCCTTACATAATAAGTGAATCCATTCTTTAGGAATGGAGTTTACCACAATTTCTAAACTATTGGTAACTCTGACTTTTAAGAATTTCAGTTTAAAACCATTATACATGAGTAGGAAACCACATGCTTCCACCTTTAGCTGGCAGCACAAGAAAAATCTAATTTGAAGTTTTCCCAAAATTTTCCTCGAGAAAATTTCACTGGGAGATTTCAGTGAGGTTCAAAAATTTAAACTTTAAAACATTTTAACTTCCAGGTCCACTAAATATATGTCTACTTTTGTCTCTTTCTGGGCTCAGACAAGGGCTCTACTGTTTGAAATTATGGTGGAATATGAGTGCAGGGTATTCGACTGCATTTGAGAGGGACAAGAATATAAGGTCATCAGCCACTCATGGGATACAATTTATTAAATGGATATAGGCTTAAAAAGATGAAAAAAGTTAAGAAAGCTGAAAGTATTTCGTGATTGTCACCATCTAGGAAGGAATGCCCAGCATGATTTTGATAGGACTGAGGCAGGTAATACAAGTCTATTGAATTGAATTAATAAATTCTGCTCCTTAATGGGGTTTGCTACCTTCTTTAATATCACAGGCTTGTATGGCAGACTGATTGGCAGCTTGGGGTGACAGATCAACTCCATCTTTCATAGAGATAACAGATCCAAGCTGTCTTAGTGATCTGTCCAAGGTCAGAATACTAGTTAGAATTGGAACTAATGAAGGGTTTCTGGGACTTCATATCAACCTTTATTTTCTCTGATGAACTTTGTTCAGGAATTTTAATTATATATCCATTTTATATTTAAATATATGTATTCTTTTGTTAATACCATATTTCAAAAGATTTTGAGGATTGCACTGTAATATTTAAGAATAAATTATGTGATCATAATTTATTGGTATACATATGTACAAAAATATCACGAAGAAAATCACTGATTTTTACAACTGTATGTTAATAATTATAAAAAGAATAAATTACTAAATTTTATATGTTTGTTTAAAACATGCGTACAACTATCAACTAAATTGTAAACAATAAGAGAGAGAGATATTGCACAGGAATTATGAGCCCTGCTCCTTAAATGAGATTGGACCTGAGTTTCAACACCGTCATTTGTTTGCTAAATTTGGAGAAACCAATCTAACTTCCCTGTACTTCAGTTTTCTCATCTGCCAGGAGGAAGAAACAGTTGTCCTTCCCTCCTAACACTGCTGTGAGTACTATAAGGCGGTGCAGTTATGTGAGAAGCATGTTGTTTCCTTTCATTTATTCTTTCCCCTGGGGATGTTCATCAGGTGAGAAGAGCCACACCATGGAATGGGTCTAGAACAGGAAGTTGGAAAGACTCAGAGCTACCTTCATTGTTTCAGAGCATTAAACAGAAGATGTGAGAATCTGGTTAGAAAGAAAGGACCGTGGCAAGAAACAGTGGAATGGAAAAATGATGATTGCACTGCAGAAGGAGAGAGAGAAAGGAAGACCACAGATTACCCAACTGAGCCTGGGGTGGAGAAATAATAGGGCTACACGCTAAGAGGCTGTGATAGGAGTATCACAAGTTTGAGGCCATCCTGGGCAACTCAGTAACTAAGACCTTGTCACAAAACAAAAACAAAAATAAGAGATGTACCTCTGTGAAAGTTCAGAGTTCAATCCTCAGTTTGAAAATAAGAAAAGAAAAAGGAGCAATGGAACTACTGACAGAATGTGGTCATCTAGAAAATAAGCTCTTTTTAGATGTGGGTCAGGAATTCTTCACTCCTCTTTCAGCAGTTTTTAGATGATACCAAGTCAGAACACTGACCTTCTTGGACAGTTTTATAGTTGTTAAGTTAGTGCTTGTCTAGTGATTGATAGGACTTTTAAAAACATCTGTGTCTTTCATAAGCAAGACTTAGAGAGTAATTCATAGATAGGATATGCCATAAATACTACATGTAAGAAAGAGGCCTATAGGACACAAAGCTTGCTTGGATCTTTTGGGTCTGGAACAGAAAGCCCAATATTGAAATAAATAGATAGTCTAGGGGAAGGAGATTAGAAAACTGCAGGCTGAAAAGCAGACCATTCAGTAAAGATGAAAATAGCTAAGGGCACCTGTGAACCGAAAGCACAAGTGTAGAGTGCTGGATGACAAGAGAACAATCTGACTGCTTTTAAGTCTCTCCTCTTTACCTCATTAATGAAGGAGAAAAAGCTGAGCATTGGTAAATTAGTGTCCTGTGCTGTTGTAACAATTACTCTGAAGTGAGAGGCTTGAAACAGTATACACTGATTCTCATACAGTTATGGGCATCAGAAGTATATAACCTGAATTCTCAAGGTGCAGTCTTTCTGCAGCTTCTGTGGGATGATTTCCTAGTGTTTTCTCTAACATCTGGCAGCCATACACATTCCTTTTTTTTAATCTATTAATTATTTATTTATATATTTATTTGGTACAGGGTCTCAATATTGAGCTCAGATGTGTAGTGGTCTTCCTGTCTCAGCCTCCCCAGCACTGGGATTATAGGTGTGCACCACTACACCCAGTTTCAGGGGCCAACTCCATGCACCCAACTTTCCAGCCTGGGCACAATATGTGATACTGGGAATACTGGGGATCAAACTTGGGTCCTTGCACTTGCCAGGCAGGTCATTAGATATCCAGGCTATCTCCCCATCCCCACTAGGCATGTTCTTTGCATCAAAGTTCCATCCTTCATCCTAAAAGCCAGCAATATAGCATTTCCTAATCTGTTTTTACTGTCCCTTTCCATTAAGTCTCTGAACACTCTACTTTCTTCTTGTAGTGATCTTCATGATTAAGATGGACCTGCAGAAAAAATACAGGACAATATTCCTATCTCAAGATCCTTAATTATGTCACAACCCTTCTGCCAAGTCTCTTTTGCCACATATTTCAAAAATACTAAGAGTTAAGATGGGCATATCTTTGGAATGTCATAATTGTCTACTAAGAAGAAAGAGATAGGAATATAGCCTTTGCCATATGACTTGTTCTCCCTTTTTATTTTGTATTCTTTTCTGTGTTTTTCTAGCTGTTCTGTAATGAAGAAGAAAAATTTCATTGTAGAACATGTCCTGCCAAGATGCAGCTAGTCATGTTTCCACTTAGGAGACAATGTTTTTCCCTTCTCTTTTTCTGTGGGCTATTCACTCTGACTGTGCTTCTCCAAGTTCTCAAGTCTTTTTCCTTGGCATATTTTACATCTGATAGTCTTCTATTAGTTGTGACTTGCATTTGCAACCATAAAATGACATCTGCTTTTGGTTAGGATGATGCATTTCTCCAGTTTAGAGAAGGGTACTCAGCCCAAAGGTTGATGTAATACATATGAATATTTATTAAAACCTTGGCAGCCCTCACATGAGAAGTAGGTGGTCATCTGTATGAGTCCTGGACTATTTTCTTGCACTAACCCCAGATTTCTAACTTATTAATTCCTGTCCCAGAAACTGCTCCATTTAGGAAGGTTCCTGTTCTTTCATCTTTGGTATGTGGGAACCACAGACAGACCATATTTTGTTCAGCTAGGAGACAAGGGAGGGAATGTTCTGAGAATATCGGGGAGAAATTTTCAGAACTGGGAACCGATACTATATGCATGGACCTTGAAAGGTTCCTTAACCTTTTCAGGAAGTATTTTAAGAAAAACTAAACTTAGTAAACTTGGGAAGAATCCTAGTACAGGTGGGAGAAAGATCAGAGAGTTCTCTGGGATTCAAACTAATACCCACTTCTTCTGGCATGCAGATTTCTCATCAAATCGTATATCACTCGATGTCAACATATCTGGGAAACTTTTTAAAATTCTTCTTCAAAGAGAAGTTATTCTCCTCTTTGAGTTATTCTCATAAAACATTTTAAAACTTCCCTTGTAACTAATACTAGTTCTTACCCTGTTTTTTTCAGATTCAGCTTTGATAGAGCCTTTGATGTTATCTAATTTAATTCTTACAATGGCCATGGAAGGCAGTTGTGGCCAGAATCACCATTTTATGAACAAATGCATTAAAAGTCTGGCCCAAGGTCAGACAGTACGTTCCTTATGAATGAGTTCAGATACAGGTGTTCTAATTCCAAATCTAGAACTGTTCTTCTGGTGTCATATCTGTGTCTCAGTAAAACTCTATATTCATCTTATTTATAAAATGAAGGCTACTCAAGATCAAGAATCATCTGTCATTGATTTTCTAAAACATCCCACAGCACAGAGTATGACAAATATTGGTTGCTTTAGTAAAATCTTACAAGTAGGTTAATACAGAAACGAATACATGAATCCGTACCAAGATAGTTCTTGAAATAGAATTATCAGGAATAGTAAACTGCTGTTACAATATTTTGTTGAGGAAAAGAAGGGGCCATTTGAAATTCACATAACGCTGTGTTATGGAAACAGTGGTCCTGTTCCTCACTGCATTGTCATTACTTTGCTCAGCCAATCATTAAGACGGCAAAGGTAAATGGCGGCAAAGTGTACCATTCGAGGCAATGAATTTTGTATTGATAATAAAATTCCTGCTGAGAAAATAGCATTCTTGGAACCATATTAAATGATGAAATATATTTTAAAGTTTAAGATCTCAATTAATTTTGCTTTCCTCCTCTTTCCCTCCATCCTTATTCAATACCCTTTATTTCCTCTTTTATTTTTTCTTTGGAAGTATATTAAGTGAATCTAACATAAGGCCATACACCGAAACTTTCAGTTGATGGCATCTCTTTATAATTTAAGACTGTAGGACATGGAGATGCTCAAAGGCAGTGGGTGACACAAGTGTCCAGAGAAGCTCTCATGAGAATCTCTTTTGACCCCTCCACCTTTGGAACTCAAAATAACCATAAATGTCTGTCTCCCTTAACTGCAGGACCATTTTCCCACTATTTATCATCAGGCTTCCAGACTGAGTAGCCAAAAGTCCAGCAGTTTTGCCAACAGAACTTTGAAGGAGATGGGGAATTGAAGGTCAAAGGGAAATGACCTGTTGTTGTTCTGTCCATCTTGTCCCTCCACTGTCTCCCTCATTACCCCCAGGAAACTACTTTGAGTGATGAGCGTGTCAGACGGGGGCATCAAAAGCCTGGGAAACTTTTCAGTTTCCATGGAAATATTCATGAAAAACAATACTATTTAAAAACAAAGTAAGTCATATGTGGTGGTGCATGCTTGCACCCTCAGCACTGTGGAAGGCTGAGACAGGAGGATTGCAAGTTTAAAGCCAGCCTGGGCAACTTACAGACAGTGTGACCCTATTACAAAATAAAAAGTAAAAACAGATGTAGACACAGCTCAGTACAAAGCCTCTCGGTTCAATGCTACATAAGATCAATAATAAATATGCAAACAAAATAATAACAAAATAACAGCACAACAATGATGATTCTGTACTGTGATTCTCAGTTGTGCTAAATGGCAGCAGAGAAGTCAGACTATCCCTCCAGATGAGTGTCCTCATCAACAAAAAGGTCAGCAACGTCTCAGCTGTATGCTTTCAGAATGGGCTGCATTATCACAAGAAAAGACTTTCTGGAAAGAGTTTTTCTTGAATCTCAGTGAATCTGAGCTTTTCTAAGCATATTTTGTCCTATGCTACCTATCTTATCCATTCATCTACTCAATAAATGTTTGATCAACTAACACCTGAATAAAAGATGTAGCGACTGCTCCCTGCTAGAGAAGCTTCAGGTTCTGAGTTTGATTTGTGGTACCTCCCAAATATATATATATGGAGAGAGAGAGAGAGAGAGAGAGAGAGAGAGAGAGAGAGAGAGAGAGAGAGAGAGAGAGACTAATAATAAAAGAGGTTATATTTATTGGCTATTTACTATGTCCCAAGTGCTATTCTAACTTCCTCTTTCACTGACAATATATATCTAAGCAACTATTAGATACATATTCACAGAAGACCTGAAGTAGTTTCAGGAAAATATGGCCTCCTAAGTAGTAGGAGAAGAAATTTCTTCTGTCTCTTGCCCTATAGCTTAGTAGCTATAAGAACTTAAAACATATTTTATGTTTATCAATATAAAACCTGTTTTTTTCACTGTTAAAATAAGAGCAGTATCAATTTTAAACTCTTCAACATGTTTCCATTTTGTGATTCTTTTATACTGGGGAAGAAAGAAAGCAAACCCTACTAGAGTAGCTACAGAGATTTTGGGGAAAGAATGAGCCTATGTTAGAAGAGTTTGAAGTTGATGTATGGGTAGAGGAGGATGGTGTACTTGAAAGATACTTCAAGAACCTAACAGAGAGCCGGGCGTGGTGGCGCAGGCCTGTAATCCCAACACTCAGGAGGCTGAGGCAGGAGGATTGTTGTGAGTTCAAGACCAGCCTGAGCTACAAAGTGAGCTTAAGGCCAGCCTGAACTGCATAGTGAGACCCTGTCTCAAAAAAGACAAAAAAAAAAAAAAAAAAAAAAGAACCTAACAGGTCTACATAATTCAGGAGGCCTTGGGAACCGAGGGGAAATAAATTTATAAATGAAGGACTTGGGGAACTACAATATGGTTCTCTAAATGAGGTCCAAGCCCAGAAATGGGACTTTCTCAGCCATCCCTCAGAGCCTTTTAATCAGGACCTGTGGCTGGGACCAGACTGACCTCCAGGTGATTCGGGTGCACACTTAGCTACGGGAAGCCAAGATGGGGAATGGGAGAGAACCACGGCACATAACCAGGAAATTGTTTCTGAAAGGCTGGTCTAACTGTAAGTGTAGAAAAGGCTGGAATAGAAATATGGAAATAGTGAGACACAGTGCCCAATAATTCAGTCCTGGGAATGAGAGCAAATTTGGGGATGCAGAATAAAGGGCACCTCAAAAAAATTGTCCAGGAAGAAGGAACAACATCTATGATAGATGAGCTTCTGGAAATGAGGAGAACAACCTCATGGGGACCAGAAAGTGTGCAGATTATGAAGATAAGACTAGAGTAGTTATAGATAAAATGGGACATTGTAAAGAAAGGGCTAGTGAGAAGGAAGTATATGGTACGATTTCCAAGTCACTGGACACCTCAGGCCCTTGGCATTTTCATTTGTGTACTAATGGTTTTGCATGTTAGAATCATAAATCTTAACTTATAGCTGCTGGAGAAGTTAGACAACTTTCCAACTGGTTTCTTTCTTTTTTTTTTTTTTTTTTTTAATAAGAGAACTCATATAGCTAATCAAGGTAACCGAGAAAATTTGTGACTGAATTGCCAACAGGGTTTAGTCAAAGCCAAATGTTGTATGGTCATACTGTTTTTACCCTTACCTCCAATTATGATGTAATATTTTTGTGAAGCTAAATGTTTCCTTCATTAACATTAGATTTTCTGTAATAATAGTGTTGGTAATAATAAACCCTGCCATATATGGAAGGCTGAGCCACATGCACCAGAGACTAACACAAATGTTTTACATTTAGTGCCTCATTTGGATAGCATAAGAGTCCAATGAGGTAGGTACAATTATTATCTCTATTTTACACACAAGAAAGAAAATAAGGTTTAGAAACTTGCCAAAGTGTCAGATATGTATAGAGTGAATTGGGTTTGTTGGACTCCAATATTTACAATATGTCCTTAAACACTTAACCTACTCAGTTACTTGCTTATAAAGAAAAAGAGATCAGTTTGGGGATAAATTTGAATTTTGGAGGAGCATCTCAGTATTCTACTTGCTTTCTCTCTAGGAAAAGCCTTTTCAACATACAGACTTGTTGCTTTACCAGCTCTGTTACATAACCAAAGACAAGTCTTTTCCTGTGATTAAAAGTTAAGCATTTTTCCTGCCAAGTGCAAGGGAGAGATTTAACACAATCCAAGATGTTATTTGCAATTGTTATAAAGGACTGGAGATCTGGAAAGTATCTTATGATAGCATTTGGACAGATACAGGTGGTCAAATGACTTAGTTATCCAAAACAGCTGGTTGTTAGTATTTGCTTGATGATTTTTCTTCAGCCATGGAAATTCTACCACATTCATCGTTGGTCATTTCCATCACAATTATGGTTAGCACTTCATGTCTTAGCTTGAGTAATCTACTTTTCTTGCAAATATTTCCATATTCATAGGAGGCTGCTTTTAAAATACTTCTAAATGAATGCATTTTTTTGTTTATGGTTCTTGCTTAAGCGGTACAGTCCCTGGCAACTACTCCAGGGTCTCTTGCTTGGGTGTTGGCATCATCATGAGTGGAGCTGGAAGCCTCATTGTGGTTATCAGATGTGTGTTTCTCTGGGCAGTCTTGCCATTGCCTCAAGGGTGTATGATAGGTGGAGGGAGGGTTTGATTAGTTACAGAACCTTAAACCATCACCCTGTGGCTTTGTCTCAGCAATTTACTCTCCCCTAATTTTTTGCTTACATTTTTAACCACTCATTATAATGAACTAGGTTATTTCCCTTGGAAATAAGCCAGCAGAACTCTTCAGCAAGTTTAGTGTTTGGGAAAGCAAAGGCTGCCTTTGAAATACAACCTTCCATGTTCCTCTGCTCTGAGCTCTATAATATGTTGCTCATAGATATAACAACACACAAATGCCAGCTGTTCTCTCTAAGGGTAGAGAAAAATATAAATTAACACCTCAGTGGGTTAATACATATATGGGCTATTGTCATGATCCTCATAAGTTGCTATAGGTAACCTCCTATCTGCCTATGTACCACAAAAAAGTATGTGCCATGAGGAGTCCTTGTACCTGGATTCCGGGACTGTACGAACAGATGGAAATCTGGTGAGCACACGTGATCTTCCACACGGGGCTATGTCAGGGTCTGAGGAGAACAGCTTTGTTGTTTTCTCCCAGGGCAACAAGGAACACCGCATACCATCAGGTAGGCCAAGCTCAGTCGAGCCACCCAAATTCAGTTGGCATTTGATGCTCAGTGAAAAAACAAGGGTGCTGCAATGAATGACTTGGCCACATTGCCTTAAAAAGGATTAGGGTCTCTCTTTCTTGGTTTTTGCTTTTTCCATATGCCCATCTTCTTTCCTTACCTTCTTATTTTCCTTCCTTCCTTCCTTCCTTCCTTCCTTCCTTCCTTCCTTCCTTCCTTCTTCCCTTCCCCTCTCCCTCCCTCCCTTCCTTTAGTACAGTGCAGTATTTCCTGGCTTTTAAGGTCTTGCTTTCTTCATGATTTCCCTATACCTCTAGGAATGACTTCCTACTTTTTCTAGTTCTTTTCACACTATGTGGAATCTATTTATTGAACCAACCAGAAAGTGAGTTTAATAAATTGGATATTAATATACAAAGAATTAAAAGAAACTGCTGAAAACCATCACTAGGCAGTGTTAGTCTTAAATAAGTAGAGGTGGTGGTGAGCATGATGACAATGACAATGGTACCTAGGACTTTAGTACTTGTTCTTTGGTTTGGGGGCACATGATGGATACCAAGTTGCTTTGGCGGGACAGAACAGCAAGTCCACAAGGGAATCAACACTAACAGGTTCAAGCTTACACAATGACTCACTGATGACCCCGTCGTGCTCCCCAGGTCCCTCCTTACATCCAAGTGATGTATTCTGGACAAATCTGATTGAGTTTCAGAGCAGTTAAATACTAAGGTATGTCTCTAAGAATAGCATCGGCTGACATGTGTTGCCCGCCACCTAGGTGTCATCAATGGGATAAGTTTACCACCATTGCCTCTTGCACTCCTCAGAGAAACTTCTCACAGTGGGTCGTCATGTCACCCTCATTTTGTGTGTGAAGTAAATGAGGCCCAGAGACACAGGGCAATCAAACATATGGTAAATATTTAGATTTTAAAAGTTTTGCTATTAATTTCCTTCCAAATACTCCCCCTTTCTTCAAAAATGCTTATCTCATCATTCTTGAAACATTCTCAGTTCTGGAAATCTTGCTTCATGCCTTTCTGGAGCATGGTCAAAAAATATGGTGAAATGCTGCTGAATTTCATCCAGTGGAAAAGGAAGCTTATAAAACCATGTCAGTGTGTCCCCAGCAAGCTTATTCAAGAAGTCTGGCACCATGGGAGTCTGACTTCCACAAAGTAAAAATAACCATAAAACCTAAGTGTTTTGAATCAATTTGGGCCATCGAGGCAGTTCCAACAACATAACTCATGACATGAAAGAAGACTCCCAGGACTGCTTCAGAAAGTGGCAAGAGCTAGGGGATAAGTGATTTGGAATGAGAGAACATATTGTGAGGAGAGAAATCTCAGAGCCAATGGCTGGAAATAAGATAAGGATAGGACCAAACCACCTCCAAGGCTGCCATTTCTCAGTAAAGAGCTATTGTATTCTTGCAGCTTTTCTATGAAATGGGTAGGGCTTTCCCCACTAGTGTCACCAGTTCAAATAAGATCATTATTATGGTTCTAGAGAGCCTGTTATCTAGTACACAAGTACAGGCTCATTTCTATCCTATGTTATGGTAATTGACAAACAGCGTCTGGTGTTGATCCTGATAAGTCAGCTGAAGCCGCAACAGTAGCCACCTCAGAAAGATGGGCTTTGTGAAGAGCTGCTGACTTCCCTGAAGAAGTGAATTCTTGATTAGGATTAGTTATAGCTAACTATTACATAAGAGATGTGATCAAATAATATAGCTAATGTTTACATTAAAAAACTATACAGTAAAAGACACATTATCATGAGCACCACCACCTGCTTCAAACACACTTACCCCATTTCCCATTACTCTTCACACTTTTTGAAGCAACTCTGAAAGTCTTCTTTCCTCAGTGTCCTTAGTTTTACCACCACGGCAGCCTTGATGTTCTGAGTCAGTTCAAAATGTGTACTTTTCACACTCATTTTGACTTTGGGGAACACTCAGAAGTCCCATGGTGTCAGATCTGGGAAATAAAGTGGAAAAGGACACACTGTAATGCTTTTATTTGACAGAAATTGCTGCACTATAAATGTTTGATCAACAAAGGGTGACAGAAATAAGGTGAATGCTTAAATAAAAAATTACAGTAAAAGCCATGTTGCCATTAATCCCTTCAGAATCTCTCCCTTGGTTTGTAGACAAGTTCACTACTGTTCTTGGCAATCTATCTTTTACTGCTATAATTTTTCAACAACTATTATTAATAAATTAAAACATTCACTGTATTTTTCAGTCACCCCTTGTACATGTCCACTGTAGCAATTACAATTAACTAAGTTTTTTTCTTATTTTATTCTTTGTTTTGTGTCTTTCTCACTCAACTAAAATATAAACTCCATGAGATGATCTGGCTTTTTTATTAAACAGGGGATTTTAAAACATGTAACTGTGTACAGCAAGTGTCAGGACTCAGTAAATGGTGTTAATTGCTTGAATAAATATATGACCAAAAGGAGAAGTTAAACAAGGATAATTTTTTTCTCTCTCCACTGTGAGCCTATAAAATAAATGCAGTTACCCAAACAAATGCAAGTCTCCCTGGGAGGCTCCCTAGTTCTTTTCTTGCACGTCGCCTGCAGGGGATCTGATTGACAAGAAGTTAGTGTGTGGCAATTGAAGTAAGAGTTTGAACATTAAAATAGCAGTACTTATTACAAGAACTTTCCGCATGATCGGGTGATTCATGTCTGTCCCGAGCACTCTGGAAGATGGAGGCAGTTAGATGTTGAGTTCTAGCCCAGCCTGAGCAATTTAGAAAATTCACAAGGCCTTGTCTCAAAATAAAAAATAGAAAAGGGCCAGGTATGTAAAAGCTTTGGATTCAATCTCAAGTACCACAAAAGGCAACACAACAATATGAAACAGCAGGGCCAGGCTGATAGCATACCCGCATGAGCACCTGCCTGACAAGCACAAGGTCCTGAGTTTGATCCCTAGTACAAAAACATCAATAAATAAAAGGAAAGAAAAAGCAAACTTATTGAACAGAGTGTTAGGATATGGCAAGGGGTGGAATGCTATAATAGATGAATGTGTTTTCTGACACAACTGACATCAGTTCCATTATTTTTCAGCCATCATTTCTGCAGTCAATTTGAAGGGGCTTACAACTCAGTCAGTCACCCTAGCAGAAGCCTAACACACTGCTAGGGAACCCTACTTGTTTTTGGAAAGAGAAAGTCATGTGAGAATGCACTAATAACAATGATATCATATATTTTTTAGTATTTTTTATATATTCTTTCTTTAGTATTTTTATCCTTTGAGAAATAGTTAATATTAATTATAGTCATTTATCAGAATATACTAGTATATGCATTACTATATGTATTAGTTCTATAAATCAAGTAAGAAATTAAACGCTGCATTATCTTTTATACTCTGACAAAGCACAAGCAATAAGTGGATTAATTCGGTAAAGGAAAAAAACTAAGGCGATAGATTATTTCTCTATCAAAATCTTCTCCCTGTCCTTAAAAATTGCTCTGAATTTTAAGAAGATATGTTCAGAAATTGGGAACTGATAATTTCAGTTCCAGAATTGATCTGAGTTTCCACTGATGTGTCCTTTTATTTTACTGTTTTTTTTTCCCCCCCAAGATCTCTTCCTCCCCTTGTCCCTCCAGAGCCATCTATGTGTAGCAAAATCCACTAATCTCAAGTTTTAAGTGAATGGCAAGAAGGCTCTTTCAGTCTTCAACCAAAAGAATCTTTCTTGAGTGTCCAGTCCAGTGACAAATTCTCTGGCCTCTGTCTGTTAGCCTCTGGGTGGGTTCTGTCTATGTTGACTCAGATCTTTGTTGTATAGAAATTGCCTACTGTGTGTCGGATCCTGCTAACACTATATTCTCCAGCTCTGGAGCAGGTTGCTTGCTAAAAAATGCTGTAAACGTTTGTACTTTTACCCCTGGGTATTAGCTACATTATCAGAGAGCAAGACAGGGCATATTCTTCTAACCTACATGGAAACAAGTTCTGTATTCTTTCCTCAGGAGTCTGGAACAAATCTGCTGGTACTACTTTTAGTTCATGCCTTCCCAGGGCCAGCAGGGGGCGTCTGCCACACAGATTTCAGTTGGATTGAATTTAAATTGGATTGTCCCATACTGGGACTTATTTTTTGGAAAAGTGTTACAAAAGCCCTGATCTGAACATCTTAGTTCTTTTCTTCTGACTGTCACTAACCTATGTCCAGGGTCTTGAATCAAACCTGCCTGTGATGTTCAGAAATCTCTAACAACCATAGGAGTTATTCATGCCTCAGCTCTACTTCTGCTTCTTTTCCATTTCTTTTTAAGTCCTGGAAAATTATGTCTCATTATGTACTTTCAGATTTCTAATGGTTGCAACTACTTTCTCTCTCCCTCTGAATATCATCAGAATATGATAATATATTCTTGCTATATGGTGTAAAGAACTGAATGTATGCTCAGTTTGAGCTCCGCTTTTCTATTTTTCTTTAATTTTCATTTTGAAGTGGCAGCAATCATATACGGGTAGGAATCATACACATGCTAGACAATTACTCTGTGCTAAACTGTACCTTCCACTGGCCCATTTGCCCCTTTTCAATCTCTATAAGGACAAAAGTTGAATTGTGTTATTTTATGGTCCTTGTAGTTATTTAATGGATTTCACTCTCTGCCATTAACTAAATGAGAGACATCTCAGTCTTCAATGACTCATTTTATGTCATACCCCAACATTTCAGCTACCCTACCCCAAATGCCATATTACCATAACATAGCAATTCAGTTAATTTACTCACTCATCAGTTTATATTCGACACTTTTATTGATTGTCTATTGATTACAAGGCCAATAACTAAATGTGAGGGCTTTAATTTTGGAAAAAAAAATATGCTGATCCAGCTCCTGAGGACTTGACATGCTGAGAGAAGAAATAGATAATACTCAAATATGTAACCAGAGATACAATGCAAATTTGTTAGACCTATGAAAGACAAATACGGAGGTTTTAGGTATAGTAAGTGTAGTTTAAGTTAGAGTCCCTAATGTTCCCATTGTTCTTTTCCCGCATGAGTATGCATTTGATCTCCTTGCAATTAGGGCTATGTTCTTTTTGATTATTATATCCTATCTGGTTGTGTCAGTGAATGGAAAAATGTCTATTATGCAGTTTACCTACATTATAAATACATCTTTCAGTTTCTGTGGGTCCACAGGGCAATAAACATATTTGTGATCCTTGAAAGATCTAGGATAGACTAGATTCCCAATAAATTATGCTTGCATATACAGTAATTGTATTTCTAGAAAGTTAATTATATTTCTTTTCCTGAGTGCTGGTGCTTTTCCACACATATACATTTTAAGGTAATAACTTTATTTGTCCATTAGCAGGAAGGACAGAAGTAGTCCATGACCTTTGGAAATTGGTTTCCCGGCCACCCTGTATCCACATGAGAAGTGGCCCTAGTATTATTCAAACCCTTTCCAGCTTGAAATCAATGGCTGAGTCATCTCCAGAAAGAATTATGCTCATCTGAGGCATTAATTAAACTCTTTCCCGGGCATTTCCAATTGATTTTATTTCAAAACAAGTTTTTCTTTGTAAAATAAAAGGATAACAAAAATCAAGGGGGAGGGAGATGAGAAGATATAAAAACTGTTTCTTGTTAACACGTGTTAATGGAATGTGGCCAGGAAAAATGCCTTGTGAGCAGTCACACGAAGCCAGAGACTGGGTCTAAAATCGTAAACAAATTAGAAGGCTTTGTTCTCCAGATCATGTTATTTTTGACATTAAATTACTGTCAGATGCATTCAAGTTTATCTTTAAAAGGAAAAATAGTTTGGTAAGTTTGAGCTTTACTTTGATTTTCCATTTGATTTACATATGGGGGTGTTCTGAGGTAAAGAAAAGGGAAAAGGGGCTAAAGTAGTGTTCCGGGAATTCCTGAGGGGAAAAAAGTGTACTAAATCTGTTTTTCTCTCTTTCTTGTGAAAAGATAAAGCATTGTTAGTGGTTCAGATTTCATTCACCAATTCTCTAGTCTTTATTATTGTTTCATAATCATAGATGCAATAATATTAGTCACTCTGTACACTCTCAAGTTTCTAATTAAATTGACTGGACTTCCCAGCTGATGTCCTCTTAACTTTTTGACATCCTATTCTTGGAATAGCAGAGTTGAAGCCAAAGAGAAAAGGAAAACCAAAGGAGTGCTTTGTTCCCCCCTGCATTTTCAGAACTAGCATGGGAAGAAAAGTGGCCTAGTTTCCAGGAATGTGTGTTTGCTTTGA
>PVKA01044524.1:0-16106 GCA_004027165.1 Ctenomys sociabilis | reverse complement strand
AGGAGGGAGGAAGGGAAGGAGGAGAGAGAGACAGAAGGTAATCTGCTGTGATAAAGAAGAGGCAACTTCCACCATCGCTCATCACCTTTCCTCCCAGTCCCAAGAAATTTTGGTCTAGAAAACAGAATAGCTTCGCCTTCTCCTTCCTTACCCACGCCCTACTATCACCTTGGACAACAAGCCCAGCCCAAATGCGATTTTCTTGAAACCACAGGCAGAGTTCAGACTATTCCTACAAGTAAATCCACAAAATATACAACCTGTTAGAAACCTTGGCATGAACCAGAGAGACACAAGCACAGCCCTTTTCCTCACCATGTATTTCATGTCGGCTGCGGAGGGTTTGACTTGTCTTCGAAATCCGTTGTGGGAGTCGATACACTGTTCAATAAAGCATAGGTCTGTGATGGACGGGACCTCGAAGGATTCTCCAGCTGCTAACCACAGGCTGAAGAGCCACAGGCCGCTCAGTCTCATCGTCGGAGCCACGGAAGCACGCGCGGGACGCCCAGGCCCACAACCGCTGACCGGCCGCGCGCCCTGGGCTCCTCCTGCGCCTGCGAGGTGCCCGCTCCCCGGTGGAGGTGCTGGGGCAGGACCCCGGGCCCGCACTGGGGAGGACGCGGGGGCGCCCGGCACAGCCTGCGCTTTCAGAAGCTCAGGTCCATTCCGGAATCCTAAAGTGCTCGGTCGGTGGTGGCAACAGGCGGGGAGCACACTGCCAAGAGCAGGGGTGTTGGGTGCAGCTGGAAGCTGGCCTGTGCCCTGTGCTGTCACGGGTTCCCTCTCGCAGGACACAGTTAGTTCCTTCCTTCCTTCCTTCCTTCCTTCCTTCCTTCCTTCCTTCCTTCCTTCCTTCCTTCCTTCCTTCCTCCCTCCCTCCCTCCCTCCCTCCCTCCCTCCCTTCCTCCTTCCTTCCCCTCTGTCTCTGTCTCTGTCTCTATCTCTCTCTTTTCTGTTTTGAATAAACTGGCACATCATTTTGTTCCTTCTATTAGGCACTGGGAATAGAAGAACAGGCAATCTTTAAACTGCTGATTTGACAGTTTGAAGTGCTGTTTGTATTGGAATACCAAAGACTAGGATTACGAAGAAGGTAGATTTGCTTGTTCATTTCACACAAGGTGTAACGTAAAGTATTTAGCTTTATGTTTTAATTTCATTATATTAATGACATTGTTATTAAAAATAAAACAGCATTTTTCTATTACATAAGAATGACCCCCCCAAAAAAATGGGGCTGGCAAGATAGCTCAGCGGTCTAAACCGCCTGCTTTGGCAAGTTTAGGCAAGCTCTCAAGGACCGCAGTTCAATCCCCAGCACCACATGCCGTGCCAGCCCCTCCCCCCAGGGCTGGCTGAGCTGACCCCCCCCCACCCCGCAAAAAAGAGTCTGTGATGTGTAGCGAGACACTGTAATAAATAAATAAAAATTAAAAAAAAACAATGACCCCCATTTCTGTGTTTCAAACAAATACCATTATGTGAATCTTTCGGCTGGTGACAGCACCATTTAATTCAAGTGACTTCATGCCAACACCCGCTGGATGTTGTGCCTCACTTGAGTAAACTTGCCACTAACATAAAAGATCTGAAAATTTACTTTGATGGTAGTTGTCATTATAGGTGGTAAGCATAAATTAAATTATGGAACAAAAAATGCAAAAACCATAATGGAAATTGTACTGGATCATAGAGGAACTGTTTTTGGTCTATGTATAGTCTCTCTCTCTCTCCCATGCAGAGATATACACCGCCCTCTAAATATGCATCTGATGTAGGTACACACGTCCCTGAAATCCACAGGGCAAGAAAGCAGGCATCAGATTTGGAGAAGAGTTGTTGCAGTCTTAAGCACAAAGCTTGGTAACTCAGGAAGCATTTGTATGGGGCATTCTACAGGCAGATTCTGTTTTCTTTGGTGAACGTTAGCCTTTGCCTTCTACTAAGGGGAAGAGGCTCACCAGCACGGAAGAAGATAAGAGTAATCTACTATAATTAAGTCTAGGCCGGCCAGATAGCTCAGCGGACTAAAGCCCCAGCTTAGGCAGACGCAGGAATCAGGGTTCAATCCCTGTGCTCCACACCAGCCTCGCTCCCGGGGGCATGCTGAGGAGGGGATTGAGACTGAGTGTGGTGGCATGCACCTGTAATCCCAGAATTTGGGAGGCTAAAAACAGGAGGATCACTCTGAGTCAGGTCTGTGTAGTTAGACCCTATAGACCTTGTGCTAAAATTAAAAAAAAAAAGCTTTCAAAGTCTATTGATTCAAATGCTAATAAATTTTAAAATCTGTCTGCATACAACCTGTAGATTAATGTTTGATCAAACGTGATCATCATAGCATATTTGATACATGGAATTAACCATTGTTCCCCTTTCTTCATAAAACATTTTCATGAGTTTCTTATTACCTTATTCTTTTTTTCTTTACACCAAATACTGTGTTTAACTCATTTGCAAACCTTCTGAGCTCTACTTTTAAATTATTTTCTGATTTCCCATTCTTTGCACAACCAATATGCTGATCACGCCAATATCATTTCTTACCTAAACTAAGGTAATAGTATCCTTCCACTTGGCCTCTCTGTATCCATTCTTACTACCTTGGGATTTATTTTCAGTAGAACTGCCAGATTATAACTCTTGAAACATAATCTTTCCTCTCCTCAAAACTCCACTGAATACCTTCAGACTTAATCTAAAATCTATCGCTCTCTATATAGCTTTGAGGCACTGTGTAGTCTGACCACGAGTAGCCACATGGTTCCTTTTCCTGTATTTTCTGGGTTCATCCTGTCTCTCTTACTGCAGCCACATCCATCAGCTTGACAAGGATGCTGTCTACCAAGGCTTTTGGGCTTGCTCCAACTTTTGCTTGCAGCGGTCCTTCCAGAGTTCCTCTCAGTGTTTTCTTTGCTGGTCATCACATCACTTACCTGCAGTGTCTGTTTTTTTCCACTGTATCGACTGTTACTTGAATATGCTATTTCCTTCACATCTGACTCCTGTATCCAGTTGTAGCTTTCACCAGAACAGGGGCTTAGCTTCTTTCACTGGTATGTCTTTAGCACCTAGAGAGGGTACCGGAACTGTAGGCCTTCAGTGAGGTCATTGAATAAATGCATGAAGTTAGGATTATTATTCTAACAATATTGGATACTGTTGTAAGCTCCTAGAGGGCAGAAAGTACATTTTATTTGTCATACATACATGAGGGGCTCACCACTTTTCCTGCAATCAATAATTTAAATGACAATGCTAGGTAGGCTTATATACTTTCTCTAATTTTTGATGTATTAGCAGATAGAGTAAGACCCTCTGGTTTGTGAGCATAATCTGCCTAGAAACATACTTGTAATCCAAAGCCCTTGAACATCAAAGAGAATGGCCTCATAAGAAATAATGGAAACAGATGATTCATTTTACAACCCTAAAATATTTACGTGAAAGCGATTCCAATACTACCACATAAAATAATAATGAAAATACAAAATATAAAGAAAGATACTCAAATTCTCTTGCACATACCTCCGTGGCTGGTGTGGGGCAGATAAGAGAGTGGAGAGTTACTGTGCAGGACGCCTTTTGGTTGCTAACAGAGTCTCTGCTGCCTATCAGCTCAGTGGAATCTTGTTCTCTGCATGCAACTTTATTTTTAATTGTTTTTCTATATCTAGTACAGGGTGTACAGGGTCTCACTACATAGATCAGATGCGTAGTGATTCACCTGTGTTCAGCCTCCCAAACGCTGGGATTACAGGCAAGCGCCGTCACGCCCAGCCTCAATCACTGTCGCAGCGTGCCCTGGGGACGGGGCCAGCACGGCAAGCTGGGGATCGAGCCCTGGCCGGTGTGCTTTGCCTAAGGAGGCGTTTTAGTCCACTGAGCTATCAGACCGGCGCCGCATGCAACTTTAACAAGGAATCAGTGACATTTGCTTTTGCCTCCTTTTGAATGTTTCACAGAAATGTCACCTTGCGTTGTCGTTAAATAGACTTAGCGCATTCAGCTGGTGATTTCCTATATATTTCCCACATTTCCCACATCTCCCTAATCTCTTTTGAGGTGATCCGTCGCTGTTTTTTCTCCTCCTCCTGTGCGGATGAGATCGCCTTGACAATGTCTTGCTGCTGGGAGGTGCTCACCCACAACCCTGCAGTGAGAACTCGAGCAGAACCAGCGGTGAGTAGATGACGTCCAGGGCCACCCACACCTGTACGGCCAGCCCTCTCTCATTTGTGAAGTTAAAACTGAATAGAAATGTTTGCTCGTCTAAACGGAGCAAGTTACTCCAAAATCTGAGTTTTTATTATACCGTGTTTAAAACAGATGTTTGTTTAATACTCAAATAGCTGAATGAACAAGTAAATGAAAATTATTTAAAGCAAATACTAAGCCGGGCGTGGTGGCGCATGCCTGTAATCCCAGCACTCGGGAGGCTGAGGCAGGTGGATTGTTCTGAGTTCGAGACCAGCCTAAGCTACAAAGGCCAGCCTGAGCTGCATAGTGAGACCCTGTCTCAAAAAAGACAAAAAAAAAAAAAAAAAAGCAAATACTGAGTTTAAAATATAAATGTTTTTGGCATGTTCGAGATGAACACGGGTCTTGTGCTTGTTAGGTAAGTTATTTTTGTCCTCACAATAATAAGTATTAGCATATCCTACTTCAGTTTCATTTTCTATCTAGAAAAGTCGTCTGGCTATACAAACAACATACATACTTATATAAAATCATGAATTGTTTCAAAAATTGGCAAAAAATCTCAATTTATAAGGTCAATATAGAGTCCAAGGTTTTGCTTTCTTAAGAGAAGGAAGAAAAGGTTGATATTAAGCTATAGTTAAGAGAGTAATAGTTTCTGGAGTATTCCACTGCATAGTTGGAATATATAGTATTCCACTATAGATAGTGCTAATATATAATTCAGAAAAGTGGAAGAGGGAATTGAAAACAGTTTTACTATGGAGCAACAAGGTTTGAGAAGATGAATGAGCTTCCCTGACCTGAGCATTACACACTGCCCAAAGGATACGACGCGTTAAACCATGACATAGTGCCCTTCAAGTACACACACTTTTAGTGACGATGAAAAATGATTTAAAAAAAAAAGAATATGAATAGAGAAGAAATGGAAGGATTACATCGTACCCATTGATTTCACTGGCATATTTTACTCCGTAACTGCCTTCAGTCTGCAAATTTGGACATGTAGTTTGAAGGGAGCTAATTTGGAGGAGATACTGCGAAGTAAAAAAAAAAAAAAAAACAGAAAAGATTAATTTTGGGATGAGAACTGGATCAGAATTCATGAGGTCTTCGTTGTAAGGTGCCTGACCCTTGGGTGTGTAATTCAGGAAAGTTATTGAGCACCAAGTTGGACTGCAGCCTTCAGAAAAACCATCCCTTTACCTGTGGACAAAGACTCAGCGACCAGAGACATCACGTAGAATGCAAAAGAAACATTTTGGCAGAAAAAAAAAAAAAATTAAATGGAGGTTTCCTAATTTCTAGGCCAATGTCCTTTCCATTCAATTAGTATTTTAGTATATGTGCTGCCGAAGTGAGCACTCAATTAGTATTTTAAATTGTAACCCATACAACGTTTATATACACATACACATGTACTTGTGTATGTAATTATATGTATGTGCACATATATTTATTTTTTAAAGGGAATAAAAACTAATAAAAAACCTTAGAAATGGTACAGATTTTAAAAAATAAGGTGACAGGAATTCACCCCAACGGTTGTTATATTGTACATTGATCACATATTTTCCCATGACCATTTATTTTTTCATTAACTTTATTGAAAATCAATAATTATATAGCACACTAAAAATTGTAGACAAACATTGAAATGTGAAAGATATAAGATGTAGACAGAGTAAATTTTAGAGAAATATTTCTGAGATTAATACATAGCACGAGATTAATAATAGATTGCACATTGTAAATACATTATTTACAAACTTAAATGAGTATCACAATAAAAATGGCCATGACCATATATTTAAAGTGATATACATGTGTCTGCTTAATAACTCTATCTCTGTGTAGAATATTATACCACAGTCTTTATTTATTTATTTATTTTTTTGTCTTTTTGAGGCAGGGTCTCACTATGCAGCTCAGGCTGGCCTTAAGCTCACTTTGTAGCTCAGGCTGGTCTCGAACTCACAACAATCCTCCTGCCTCAGCCTCCCGAGTGCTGGGATTACAGGCATGCCCCACCACGCCCGGCTATACCACAGTCTTTTAAAAAAACAACTGCGAGGGCCGGGGAGATGGTTCTGTAGAATGAGTGCTTCAGTGCAAGGGCCTGAGTTCAATCCCCGATGACCCCAGTTCGGCTAAAAAAAAATCAAGCCAAACCAAATTAACAACTGCGAGCGAAAGCACAGCCTGCGCTCGAGCTGCCGCCCCCACAGCTCTGTGGGACGGGCCCCCGGGTGCGTCAGCCGCGCAGCCGGCGGCGCTGGGGACCTGGGCGCTGGGGGGAGGAGGGCCCGGCAGCGGGCGGAGGCGACGCCGGTGGCCGCCCCGGGGCGGGCCGCGCGCCGTTGCCAGGCAGCCTGCGGACGCGGACCCGCGCGGGCCGTCCCGACCGCTCCCTTGCAGCCTGAGCGGCGGCAGCCGTCGCAGTAGGTCCTCGGGGGAGTCGCCGAGGTTAGTTGGACCCTTTGCAGCTCTCCCGCTTTGCGCTGGGCTCTCCTGGGGTTGCCGGGTCGGCCCCAAGCGGGCCTGGCCCGTCAGACGCGGAGGGCGCGCAGAAGCCTTGCGCGGCTCTGCGGGAGAAGCAGGGCCACTCCACAGTACTTGGTCTGAAATTAGCGAAGGCCTCAGGTCCAGTTTCAGACACCTGCGTGTGTCCCCGGGATCCAAGATAGTTTTGGGCTCTGCTCTCAAGGGGCTGAAATACTAAACTGTTCTGACAAATCTCTTTTCCTGCCTGCTATTGGCTGGATGAGACCAATTTATCTCTGCTTTCCTTACTTTCGAATTTAGTGTAAGCAACTGAGTAGCAGCTAGTATTACTGACCAAGGGAAAAATAATGATAGTTGGAGTTGGAAATAATTGTTTAAACACGAAGGAAGTGAGTTCAGGGCCTAAGGTAGCGCTAAAAGATACCAGTCAGGGGTATTTGTGACGTGCTGCCCGGCAGCAGCAGTCTGAGTGGGGGACAGAAGCCATCCGGGATGCTTACCTGTCTTGGTCATCTCCTACCCCCAGCGCAGCCCAGCGAGTGGATCAGTAGTGCTCTATGTCGAAGACCCCTTGGGATACATTCCAAAGACGGCTTCACAGCCATGTGTTTGCAATGCTGATTCCTGTGTGGCCCGGTTCAAGTTTCTGTCCTTATTTAGTTTCTGCAGGGAATTCCCCTCCGCTGCTTGCATTACTTATGCCTCCTAGAGGAGAGTACTGGCAAGGAGTGGGCGGAAAGCTGCGTGTGAATTCAGGCTCTGCAGTAACTTGCAAACAGAGAAGGAAGGCAAATCACTCTCCTTGGTCTCAGCGTGCTCACGTGGGCTGTTTTTCTTTGAAGCCCGGTCCAAATCTCATGATTGTCCTAAGTAGGGTGTTGGTGGCCTGACCGCTCTCATTCTGTAGATTCCAGTACGTTCCATGGAGGATAGCGTTGCCCTTTGAACACCTTTACTATATGTGCATGAAGCTTCTTATACCACGTGCTTCCACATTAATTCCTACTTGAAAGGACTGAACTGATTTATTTCACACATATTAAATTCCTGTTATTTTCTAGGTTTTCTGCAAGTACAGGATTTGCACTGTGGCGTCTGGTTCTTCTGCATAGAGGTGTTGGTGGAAAAGTGACAGTCTTTGCCTTTAGGTGTGTCACAGCCTGTCACTGAAGAATAACCACCACTCAGTGCTATAAACACCTATGCAGTATCTGCAGACAGAACTTATGTGTTAATACTCTGATTGTGATAAGTGGATGTGGATTAGTGAAGCTAACCTGAGGATAGGCTCGAGGTGTGTACGGTAATTTGGCGAGGTGTTAATTTCTGGATTGGCTAAAGAAGTATTAAGTAAGTGTCTGTTAGAGGCAAGAAATACCAGCCTTTGTGGTCTTGACAGCGCTAGAGAAAGAAGAGCTTATTACAGAGTGAGGACCTTGAAGTAGTTGCTCAGATATAAATTTGTAAGATAGATCAAGCAATATAAAAACTAACTGCTCCTTTCAATGAACTAAAATAAATCAGTAGTACCATTATCTTAGCTATCTTGTGTATTAATATGACATTTCCATGTATGGGTCTGATTTATTTCACTTATGAGTAGGGTCTCTAGTTGCATCCATTTACCTATAAATAGCTCCAGTTTATTCTTCTTTATGGCTGAGTAGTACACTATTGTATAACAATGCCACATCTTTTCTTTATCTATTCCTTGTTTTATGGGCATTTGAGTTGTTTCCAAGGTTTAGCTATGACACATTTTGCTGCTACAAACATAGGTGCACATTTATCATTGTGGTATGATGTTTTTAATTCTTCTAGAAGATACCCAGAAAGGTACTAGCTGAGTTGAATGGGGCCTCTAATCCTCTAATACTAAGGAATCTCCACATTGATTTCCACAGTGGTTGTACCAGTTCTCTCTCTCGCCAACCGTGGAGGACAGTACCTTTGTCCCCACAGCCCCTCTAAACTTGTTATTGGCTGCTTTCTTGATGATAGCTGTTCATTCTGGAGATGGAATTTCAGTGTTGTTTTGATTTGCATTTATCAAATGACCAGTGATGTGGAGCATTTTTTTGTTGTTGTTCTGAGTATTTATTTGCCATTTGCATTTCTTTATCTGAGAAGTGTGTATTCATCTCAGGTACCCATTTTTGGATTGGGTCTTTGAATTTGAGGTATCTGAGTTTTTCAATTCTTTACATGTTCTGGATAGAAGTGCTTTGTCTACAGGACAACCTAGGTTTTGTTAATAAACTCTGCTACATCTGTATCTTTGATATTGCTACCTATTTTTCTTCCTCCTTTGTCAAAGATAAGGTGGTTGAGTGTGCTTGTAGTTGTGTCTGCATCTTCTATTCTATTCCACTGATCCTTAGGCCAGTTTTTTTGGTCCATGCCATGCTGATTTTCTCACAGTAGCTTTATGGTATATTTTCAGGTCTGGGATTGTGATGTCTCCTATCTTGCTTTTGTTTCTTAGGATTACCTTTGATATTCAAGGTCTCTTCTGGTTCCAAATGAATTTTAGGAGTGCTTTCTCTAGATCTAGGAGGTGTTCTAATGGTATTTTGATTGAGATTGCTTTAAAGCTGTACAGCAGGTTTAGGCATTTGGCCATTTTCAACGATGGTAGTTCTTCCTGTGGCTATCTTTCTGTTTCCTGATACCCTTTTTGATCTCCTTTCCCAGGGTACTGGAATTTTCACTATACAGATCTTTAAGATCTATTTTTCTTGTATTTTAGCACAGGGTCTATAGGTTCTACAGGATCTCACTACATAGTTCGGACTTGTAGTGATCCACGTGTTTTCACCCTCCCAAAAGAACGGGGATTACAGAGCTGTGCCTCCATGCCCTGTCCCAATTGCTGTCTTAGTGCGCCCCTGGGGTGGGCCAGCACAGCACACTGGGCTGGAACCCTGGTCACTGTGTCTGCCTAAGCAGGCGCTTTAATCTGCTGAGCTATTTGGCTATATCCTCTGTTAGATTGATTCCCAAGTATTTACTTTTTGTTTAGATTCTCTAGTAGAGGATGTGCTTTCTCTAATTTCTCTCTCTGTGAGTTTGTTGCTTGTGTGCAGGAATCCTGTTGACCTAAAAAAAAAAAAAAATCCTTTCACTTATTTGGTACAGGGTCTCACTGTGCAGCTTGGACTCTTATTTTATTTATTTATTTATTTATTTTTATTTTTATTTTTTTTAAATTCCTTTATTTATTACAGTGTCTTGCTACACATCACAGATTCTTTTTTCGCGGGGGTGGGGTGTGAGCTCAGCCGGCCCTGCGGGGAGGGGCTGGCATGGCATGTGGTGCTGGGGCTCGAACCGCAGTCCCTGGGAGGCGCTCTAGACCGCTGAGCTATCTTGCCAGCCCGCAGCTTGGACTCTTAGTGATCCTTCCGTCTCAGCCTCTCACTCCAGTCCTGGGATTACAGGCGTGCATCACCACTGGGTCTCGGTGGCCACCACAGTGGCACTGTGATGCTGGGGATCAAATCCAGGTGCTTGTGCTTGTCAAGTACGGCCATCAGGCTATGTCCTCAGCCCTTCTGTTGGCTTTTGAATGTTGGCTTTGTATCCTGCTACACTCCTGAATTTGGATATTAAATCTACAAGCCTTTCATGGAGATATTTGGGTCTTCTTTGGAGAATATCCTGCCATCTGCAAATAATGATAATTTAACTTCTTCCCTTCCTAACTTTATTTAATTTAATTATTTATTCATTCACTCATTCTTGTGTAATTCCTCTGGCTAATGTTTCTTTTCCAGAGCTTTATTGAACCAGAATGGTGATATTGAATGGAGTGGTGGTACTGATCCTCTTCTTGTTCCTGATTTTAGTTAGGGTGGACATCCCTCCCCTTTCTTCCAGTTATCTGTGTTTTAGTTGAATTTCTCTGAGTAACTCTGTACAAGATTCCTCCTCTACTCAACCATGTTGTCTTCTCAGCATTTATTGTATAAATCTGTAATCAAAACTATATTCCTAGTAATATAAGAAGGAGGTATAAACTAAAGTTACAAAATTTTGAGGATATATTCATCTGATTTTTATTTTGTACATATTTTCAAGTTGGTTATTTTTTTTTTTAAATGTGTCTAGTACAGGGCATAGAGGGGCTCACTACACAGGTTGGAGTCATGTGATCCTCCTGTTTTCAGCCTCCCAACTACTGGGATTATAGGCATGTGCTACATGCTCAGTCTCAGTCCCCCTGGGGCAGGAGGGCACAGCACCCTGGGGTCCACCCTGGTCCCTCATCTGCCTGAGAAGGTGCTCTAATCTGCTGAGCCCTTTCAAATTTGTTAATTTCAAAATTCCTTTTCAAGTGTTTTTATGACATCACCACAGAACGACTAAGTAGATTATTCATTCTGTTTTATTTTTTGTATTAGATGAAGGCTAGTAGTGTTTGCTAAAAATATTTTATCAGCTTACTCTGACAAAAACCAAAACTTATACAGCAAACAAAGAAACAAACAAACAAATAAATACATGTTTATCTTGCTGTGGTTAAGAAGAGGAACGCGCATTGATTTTTTATTCTTGCTTCAAAAATTTGTTATAAAGGGCCGGCCAGATAGTACGGCAGTCTAAAGCACCTGCTTGCACAGGCGCAGGGACCCGGGTTTGATCCTCGGCATGCAATGCCAGTCCCGCCCCTGAGGTGCGTTGAGGCAGTGATTGAGACTGGTCGTGGTGGTGCGCGGCTGTAATCCCAGAGCTTGGGAGACTGACAACAGGAACATCACTACGAGTCCAATCTGTTCAGTGAGACCCTGCACTAAATACATAAAAAAGTTATAAAATTTGCTTAAACCAAGATTATTTGTTTACTGTTCTCAAGGTAAGAGTACAAAATGAGTTGTACGGACTTAAACCCTGGCTGTCAGCAGGGCTGATCCCTTCTGGGGGCGCGAGGGGAGCCTTCGCATCTTGTCTGTTCTGCATCCCGGAAGCTGATCGTGACCGTCTGCAGGGCCCCTCAGGCAGCACCCTCATTTTGGTCTGACCTACACTTCCATCCTTATATTTTTTCCTGTCTCACTGTGGTCCTCCTGCCTTCCTTTCACAAGGACCGTGGGGGTGACATTGGGCTCACCAAATAGTCAGGTCGTCGGCCCATTCCAAAACTGTTAAGTCTCCTCTGAAAGTCTTTTTTGCCATGCAAGGGACATATTTTCAGAGTCCAAGGATCAGGATGCTACCCTTTTTGGAAGGCCAGAAGGCTACTGCAGGGCATAAAGAATCACCCTAGGAAAGTTGGTATTATTAAAAGAATCTAAGTGATTAACTACGTGATTTCTTCCCGTGAAGTACTATTATGTAATTTATACTGTAGAGTGACGATTATCATTTCACATTGATTTTACCTTTTTAAAGCGCAAAGTACCTGCCCTGGAATGGATTTAGGGGTTAGAGGAGTGGCTCCTGCCCCTGCGAGACGAGCTCGGCTGTTCTCTGGAAGAAGGAAAGCATCACAAGTACGTAAGCCACCACGTTCCTCTCCCAGGGCGACCGCTTGAATGATTTCCTGCCTCCTTTCTCTGTGTTTTTAGGACATTATAATCACAAATATTTAGGACCAGTGTTGCCTACATATGACAAAAGGAACAAACAACATGGAAGATAATCATTACTGAAAACATGTCACTGCCTGAGTTAGCTTTATTTCAAAATTAAGCTTATGATTTTATTATTGTTACATAAAAATATCAAAGAAAGAAAAAAGCCTGGGACCAAAGGAGATGTGAAGATAAGAGGGGATAAGGAAAAAGGATGAAAATGTGCTGCAGCCCACAATAGAAGTATTTATCATGTATCATAAATACATAGTAATAAAAAAAGGGAAAAGAAACAAGCAGGAAAAACAGCTGAAGTAAAAGAATAATATCTGCTGTACTAGGAAGCAGTCTTTTGCCTTTTGGTGGATTTATGCATAATTGGCATGCCATTATAAACTGTATATATAATTTGTACAGTATATATAATTATAAACTGTATATATAATTTTGTTCCCTACATTAAAAAATTTTTAATGTATTTGGTACAGGGTCTGGCTATGCAGCTTGGATTCATAGAGATCCTCCTGTCTCAGCCTTCCCAGCTCTGGGATTATAGGCATGTGTCATCACACCCAGTATTGGTGGCTGGCACAGCATGTGGTACTGGAGATTGAACCTGGTCCTTGAGCTTGCCAAGCAGACGCTTAGACCACCAGCCCTGGACCCCCACTTCTTAATTTAATTCATACCATGCCTATTTTCTATATAGTTAAAAACCCTGAAAATGTTTTTAATAATTTTACAAAGTATAATGCAATATAAATTTAGAGGAGGCCTTAGAGATGATGAACCAAATATTTTAAAAAGTTCATTATGTTTATTTGAAGTGAAACTCAGTCCTGGATTGTCTTGGATGTATTCGCTTTGCATTCATACTGTTCAGTGCTGTGCAACAGGGACACAACATTAAATGACAGGAAGACCTGTCTCCAGGGCTGCTCATCTTGTCGGCAGCATTTATCATCCTAATAGTAGTAAGTTCACCTAAAGCAGGGCCGGCCAGACAGCTCAGCAGGCTAAAGCACCTGCTTAGGCAGACCCAAGGGCTGGGAGTTTGACGCTGGCTGCGCCCACGGTGCACCCTGAGACAGGGATCGAGACTGGGTGGTGGCGCATGCCTGTAATCCCAGTGCTTGCGAGGCTGCAAAATAGGAAGGATCACTACAAGCCCAATCTGTGTAGTGAGACCCTGAAAACCCTGCACTAAATACATTAAAAAAATTCATCTAAAGAAGCAGATACAAAATACAGAGTTTCAAAGAGGCAGATCACTGAGTCCGACCTAGTAGTGAGAACCTGAACACCCTGGAGACCCTTCCCTAAAATTAAAAAAAAAATCTGGTAATTGTTGCTACAAATTATTACAGTATTATAAGCACCACCAGTGAATGAGTAGATATAAGAAATAAGAACATAAAATATTGTTCAGACCCCTGGTGGTCAAAGCAATGGAGAGTAATACCACAGAACCCGTATGGCTCTATTCCACTAAAGGGAAAAGGTGACATTAAGAAGACGTAGAAGTAGAGACAGAAGGAATAATTTAATGTGGTGATAAGAGAAATTTTCAATGAGGTGAGACATCTCTTCATTGAAAAACTGTACAAATTTTTAATAGCTGAAAAAGAAGGCGAAGTTAACCAGGGCAATGATGACTGCATGCTTAAAGATATTGAAACATAAAACATAGATTGTTCAACTTGCTATTTCTGTGTTTTCAACCAAACTTAAAATATCTGAGACTTAACATTTGGTGCTACCTATATAGGAAGAAATTCTGGGCTTCTATTGTTAGGTCTTTATTTTTCACAGCCTACAAGCTACACCTGTTGTATATTTCATTGACTAGAAGCAACATTACAGGTAACTTCTTTACATAGCCATTACAGTATGGGGTAAATATAAAATTCATTTTAGAAATATATAAATATGGGTCTGGGGGTCACAGTCAGTGGTAAAGTGCTTGCCTGGAGTGTGTGAGGCCTTGAGTTCAGTGATCAGCCCCCCCTAAAAAAAAGAAAGAAAAAGAAAGATGTGAATATATGTAAATATGATGCATGTCCCCTTGGTTTTCTTATTCTTGCAAATACCTGAATTCCTACTGATTATCAGTGACCACTGTGAGTGTTCCAATAGCCTGTGTCACTAACCTCACACTGCCAACCTCTGATGAATGGAGTATTATGTGCCAGCTTTTGGAAATGCAAGAACCGAGGCTTCTACAGACGAAGTGACTTGCTAGGACTGGTTTGGATCAGTATATTTTTATGACACATAATACATCAACTTGGGGGCTGGTATGCATACAAATCATATGTTGATCATTTTTTCTCTGTCTTCCCTTCTCATTCTGTCTCCTTTGTCCCCAGCTCCCCTTCCACCTCCCTGTTTCTTATTCCCTTTCTTTTATTTTATTATTTCTACTTCATGTTTGCCATATTTAACCTTGTGTGTCTGATTTATTTCACCTGGCATTATGATGTCAGTTCACATTCTCTCTCTCTCTCTCTCTTTTTTTTGTCTTTTTGAGACAGGGTCTCACTATGCAGTTCAGGCTGACCTTAAGCTCACTTTGTAGCTTAGGCTGGTCTCGAACTCACAACAATCCTCCTGCCTCAGCCTCCCGAGTGCTGGGATTACAGGCATGTGCCACCATGCCCGGCTGTAAACTGCCCTTATTTCATGAATGAATTGTGTTTTGGGGTTCTTGTGGTCCTCGTGTTAATGGTCTAATTCTGAATTCTTTGATAATTTGGGTCATATCCCTTGTTGTTAGAATATCAAGCACAGTATTGTATCCTTTTTCATTAATTGTGTGATTGTAGTATGGAAATTTCCATTTTTTTCCTGCTTAATTGTTAGAAAAATATCAAGGTTAAACTCTTCTAAGTATGGTTTCTGTAATTATCTTTTTCTGCTAAAATAATAACTGTTTGTCTCCTTTAGAAACATACAGAAAATGGTGGAGTTAAGGGACACATTTATGCTTGTCCTACAAATGTTGCGTTCTAAGGAAAAAATAATTCCAAGTGTTTAGTTAGTGCCTGTAATCCCAGCTCTTGGGAGGTGGATCACTATGAGTCCGATCTAGTAATGAGAACCTGAACACCCTGGAGACCCTTCCCTAAAATTAAAAAAAAAATCTGGTAATTGTTGCTACAAATTACTACAGTATTATAAGCACCACCAGTGAATGAATAGATATAAGAAATAAGAACATAAAATATTGTTCAGACCCCTGATGGTCAAAGCAATGGAGAATAACACCATGGAACCCGTATGGCTCTATTCCACTAAAGGGAAAAGGTGACATTAAGAAGACGTAGAAGTAGAGACAGCGCATTGTTAATGAGAACACTTTTGGAGGCAGAATTGGTGGTCTGCACTGTGGCATACAAGTCTTCTAATTATTCATCCTGGGGAATCCCATTTCTGGCTATCTGATGGAAGGAAACAATCTCGAGCATAGAGAAGGCCCAATGAAAGAAGTTTTTTTTTTTTTTTTTTTTTTTTTTTTTAAGTGCTATGATCTCTGTTTTGAACTGCCTAGCACAGTTCTGCTGGAGCTAGTCAGGAGGGTAAGTGCTGTCCTAAGCAGGATGCCTGTGACCTTAGAAGAGTGTGTCTATCAAGCGACTGTCTCGGAAGTAGCAGTCATAACAAAGCTGCTGCAGACGCAGCTGCAGTGTTCTCTACACAGCTTCTACTCATTTTGTTTTCTTTTCTTCCTGGGCTGGGGAGATGGCTCAGTAGAATAAGTGCTTGCCTGTCAAGCTCAAGGGCCTGAGTTCAATCCCTGATTCTGCCAAAAAAAAAAAAAAA